>JAUTXW010001616.1:0-85000 GCA_030620095.1 Kuschelorhynchus macadamiae
TACCAGCTGCTTACAAAAATTTAGGAACACATTGTCAAATTTAACATTCCGTTAAATATTCTAAACTTTAATTGAGCTTTCTGCAACCGGCCATTCTTACACTCTTACGTTGATTAATGTAGGTTTATTATAACGTGTTTAAATAACAGAACAATTTCTACTACAATTATAGAGAGTGAATATTTTTTAACTATCATTAAGTTCACTCTTATGCACTTAAAAAAACGGCTCTATTAAAAATCCGAAGAGGGACATTCAGAAAACTTCATTACTGCCAAATAAAAATCCGTACAAACAATTTATATGAACACACCAGTAACGAAATGCTTCTTACACTCTTTCGGGTTTCCTAATATTGATGGAGCTGTTTGAAATGAAGTATTATTTAGATGAATCTGACTTTATATATATTTCTGCCGGCTCCCCTCCTTTACCCCTACCAACTATCAAATATGTTACAGGCATTTCGCTCCTAACTAAACTTCTTTATTCCAGTATTCCATTATAACAATGAAATGCAATCGTCTAGGAAGCTATTTTTAAAAAAATAATTCACTGACAATAATTTAAAACTAATATACAAGTGTTATGAAAATATGTGAACACTTTGTTTACCCTTCTTGATATAATTCCGTTTGACAGGTTGTTGGATTTTAGTTATCAGTGTAAACGCAAGTTAAATCCTATGCAGAATAAACAAATTTTATTGAACTACCGACAAGCTTTTTTAAGTGCTTATTTACTAATAAAACTTATAATTAGTAAAAATGCAAGTAAGGTTATTTTTGTTTGGCTGTAGGGATGCCACCTGTACGGTTTTCACCCGGACTGTCCGGTTTTGTCCGGTGTTCGTAGCATGGATGATCCGGGAATCCCGAATATCTCAATAACTTTATTAAAACCAGTGGCTTATTGAATTTTTATTATTTGTTTTTTGTGGTGACTAAAAAAAATAGGTGCTCACTTTGATATATACCACTGTATAGAAGAATAAAAAATAGCGGCTTTTTCCGAAATCTCCGGGTCTGTTCTTTTTGAAAGGTACCAGCCCTAGTTTGGTTCTAGATAAAAACAACTGTATCAGAAAGTATGTGCAAAATTTATCTATCCAATAAAAAAGTATCGGATACTTTCTGCAGATAAAACTATCTAACTATTATTTAAAGTTTCCGATATTTTAATTAAATTTGTATGATAGTCTGGATACAACAGGCACCTCCTTTACGTTTTTGTACTCTCCTTTGTTTTTAAAATTTATGAAGGCGAAGGTGTCAATGAAAATTTTAGGCACAGAATTCATACAAATATATGGAGTTGAAAATAGGGTTGCCAACCCTCCCGATTTTTCGTCATGCCTCCCGCCGTAAAACTATACTCCCGCTCTTAAACAAAACTCCCGCCCACTTCCGCAAACTCCCGCTTTCCAACAATTTTGGCATTTAGCAGAAGGCAGAAGCAGATTCAGCTAGATGTACTAAAAGTACCTCTTCTTTTTCTTGCATTCTCTTCTTTTTTTTCCGATTGCATTTGGATTTTTAATATTTAAGACTGGGATTTAAAAAAGCGCCTGAAGCTTGAAATGTACGCTGACAGGATTGACAAATGACATATCAAATATTAGATTGTTTAGATTTGGGATTCCCAGAAAGCAATCGTTATTATTATTATCCCCGAGTGATGTGTTCCAGGTATTTGTGAGCGTCTGTGTTTAATTTTTTTTTGCGAATAGTTTTGTGGTGAAAGGTGAAAATGTTTTCATCAGATAGTAGTACATCTGATGATATTGATTGGGTCGGCCAGTGCCAGAATGAGATCGATTGTGATGATGATGAAATTTCCCATAAAGCCATGACAGAGCCGAGCACTTCGACATCCCATCAAGAATTAGATTCCCCGCGGCCGCGCGTCAATGTTAAGAAGAGAAAATGGGAAGTTAAATTTAATAAAGAGTGGTGTAAAAAATATCCCAATATAATACAAGGGTCATCACTATCTCAGGCTAGATGCATACCTTGTGGTTCGCAATTTAGTATTAATCATGGTGGAGAGAATGATATCTCGAAACATATGAAAACTGACAAACATAAAAAAAACATTTTAGCAACTTCAAAAGTTCAGAAAATCGATCATGTTTTTAAAAATGATTCTGTTAATGAACTGGCAACGATACATGCAGAATGTAGCTTCATTTTTCACAGTGTGAAGCACTCGCATAGCTACGCATCCACAGACTGCGGTGGAAAATTGTTTAAAACTATATTTTGTGACTCAAAAATAGCACAAAAATATGGTTGCGGTAGAACAAAAGCCACGCAAATTATTACAAGAGTCCTTGGGCCAGAGTCAAAAAATAGAATTTTGAAAGATCTAGTGAATAACAAGTCATTTTCGATTGCGACAGATGCCTCGAATAAAGGAAATGTCAAGTTATTTCCTCTTATCGTGAGATATTTCAATAAAGAGTCGGAGGTTCACACAAAATTGCTAAGCTTTTATTCAAGTGATTCGGAAAAATCAACAGATATTGCTCAGAGTTTGATCAACCATTTAGACGAAGCTGGCCTAAATATTGCGAATGTGATTGCATATTGTGCAGATAACGCATCTGTTAATTTCGGAAAAAAACAGAGTGTGTTCACTGAGCTACGCAAGAGAAATGAAAGACTGATTCCTGTCGGTTGTGTTTGCCATATAATCCATAATGCAGGAAAGTTTGGACAAGTCGCATTAAAATATGACGTGGAGTCTCTCGTTATCAAATGTTTCAACGAATTCAGTAGCAGCACAAAGAAAGTTACTGAGCTCAAAGAATTTTTCATTTTTTGTGACGAAGAATGGTCGCAGCTTTTAAGAAGTGTACCAACAAGATGGCTTTCATTAATTCCTGCAACTGAACGATTTTTGAATCATTTTGCTCCAGTTAAGTCATATTTCCTTTCCCAGGAATCCCCACCTGGAATGCTGAAGAAATTTTTGGAAGACGAATTAGCTGAAGCATATTTAGGTAACCATTTTCAAACCGTTGGGTTCATTTTTGCTTTATCTTATCTTCGTCTGATGTTTCAGGACTCATACTACACGTCGGACATTTGATGAATGGAATAATTGGGAAATTGGAATCGAGCGAGACGCTGGCGATTGAATTATTTACGATAATGAACAGTTTAAAACTCTCATTAATTAAAAAAAGAGAAGAACAATTCTATGGGTCTATTGCAAATTCTTTTTTGCGAAAATGTGAAGACCTCGTGAAAGTAGAATTGTTCAAGCGTGAAGCGGATGCATTCCTAGAAAGAATCATCAACTATTTGGAAAAATGGTAAGAAATCCTTCAAAATATGCTTTGCAAAACATTCAGTTCTATCTACTATTCAAATAATTATTGTTGTGCTGAATCATAAATATTGTAGTCACTGTGGAATATTTTTAATGTATTATCGAGGTATCTAAGACATAATTATTTTTTTGGGTTTTAGGTACAACTACAATGAAGACAACAAATTCAAGTGCCTGAGCGCTATGATCCTAAAGAACAAACCAAAACTAGAAGATTTTTTCAAAATTTGTGCAGATTTCCATATTGAAGTTGATGAGGACGCGCTTTTTGAAGAATATGTTGAACTCTCGGAGTTTTATAAGAACTTACCAGCAAATGTTTCTGATATTTCTATTGATAAGCAGTGGGTTTGCTTTTTTCAAAATCATGTTGCAGCTAATTTTGAAAAAATCGCATCAGTTGCCTTTGCCGTGCCTCATTCAAATGCTATGAGTGAGAGAATTTTCAGTTTGATGACACATGCATGGAGAAAGGACAGAAACAATCTAAGTGTCAAAACTTTAGAAGCTGAGCTAATGGTGAAACATAATTTTACCGAGTCGTGCACAGAATTTGCGAAATATCTCAAAACAGCAGATGGTAAGCAAATACTGGAAAAATGCAAAGGCAGCTGGAAAATGTGAACAAAAAAAAATGTCTTGAAATTGTGTTTGCATACTTATTAGGTTTTATACATAATAAATACCGATGCTATAGACTGCATAATATTGTTTTTTTATTCTTGTATGTACAGGGTTATTGATTATAAATGTCCCCCCCTTTAACTTTTTTGTTTGGCATTTTAGGAAAAAAATTTAAATATAAAAGTTGCTTGGAATAAGTTAAATTTTTAAAATATTATATTTCTAAATATACAGGGTGTGTCACAAATGTGCAGCAACTGCCAACTTTGTTATTTTCAATACAATACCATATTTTTTATTTCATTTTTGGATTCTACGTAAAATTCTAAGCATATTTGATATGGCATATCCTATACCTAACTTGAACTGTTTCCAAACTACAAATAATTGAAAATTGGCACTTTTTGCACTTTGACTCATTATAGGTAGTGGCAAAACGGTTAAAGATAGAAAATAAATTTTACATTCCTATCTTAACTTTTTAAAAGCTATCTAATAACATAAATATACAGTACCAAATACCAAATTTGGTACCTTCGTTGGTACCATCAATTACGACCATCACATAGCTCTTAAAAATTTAAGATGGGGAAAGTGAAATTTATTTTCCTTTATCTTTAACCGTTTTGCCACTATAATGAGTCAAAGTGCAAAAAGTGCCAATTTTCAATTGTTTATAGTTTGGAGACAGTTGAAGTTAGGTATAGGGTATGCTACATCAAATATGCTTAGAATTTTATGTAGAATCAAAAAATGAAATAAAAAATATGGTATCGTATTGAAAATAACAAAGTTGGCAGTTGCTGCACATTTGTGACACACCCTGTATATTTAGAAATATAATATTTTAAAAATTTAACTTATTCCAAGCAACTTTTATATTTAATTTTTTTTCCTAAAATGCCAAACAAAAAAGTTAAAGGGGGGGACATTTATAATCAATAACCCTGTACCTACTTTTAAATAAATAAATAAATAAATGAATAAATAAATAAATATATAAATAAATGAATGAATAAATAATTAATAAAAATTTATTGATAGTTTGTTATAGGCTGTTTTCCTTGGCTGTTTCGTAAAAATTTTTTTGTAGCACTCAAAAATTTTGCCTCAGGTAAGTGAACAGCTTTGTTTTCAAACCTCCCGCTTTTCCATTTCGAAAACTTGGCAACCCTAGTTGAAAAAGATATTTTTTTAAACAATAAAAAAATTTGCGGACAAGTTTAGTAAAACTACTGTATATAATAATATGTTGTTATGCTATCTTAATTTTATTATGTCTTCGAATCCGATACAAAATACCGGATACTTTCAACTGAAGTATCCGATACTATTCAATACTTAAAAGTTGCACATCCCTGTTTATCAGCGTTGGCAACCAGCTGGCACCTTTCCCATTTCTCTGCCTGGTTGCCCACATCGACTCCGTGATTGCCCATAACATGACCAACCATGAATACCGATTAAAATGGATACCATACCAATCGAAACATCTAGAAAAGCAAAAGTCACTAGCTGAAAATAGCATAGTTTGTCATTTTGCGCAAAAAGTTACAAATGGTTGAAGTAATGGCAGCGAGCAGTGGCGGAGTCGATTGGTCCCTCGTTTTAAAGCCGTTTTTATCCCCGAATTACGAAAGTTCCAACACTACAGAGCTTATAGAATTATGTTCTACAATAGTAAAAAGGTATTAATATTTGATCTTAAAATGTTCATCAGATTAGTTCCAAAATTAAAACTAATCGTTTGACAGGCAAGAAGGAAACGTTTTTTTTATCCTATTATTGACCGTTTTTGCCTTTTATTTTTAGTGAATCCGAGATTTGGAGACACAAAGAAACACACAAGAACTTTTACAATACCTTTACAGTACTTGCAGCGGATTACATTAGCAGTAGCATATCTAAACGTAAGTTTTGGCAAAAAATTATCTTTGTACTTTGAGTGCTATGCTAAGGATATTTTTGTTTTGTCACTTTTTATGTGTGGGTGTGTTAGATTATAAGATATTTATACCTCGATTTTGTACTAAAGTATGTACGTTTTTCAATTCCCAATTATTAGGCTATAGTTTTTAATTGAGGTCAAAATATAACACGCAGTTCAGTGCCCTTGTTCAGATTTCAAATATTTTTATATCAAACATTAAAATTAATTTTTGTTGATAAGTTAGCAGACAAGTGATTTTTTTTGCAAGTGGCACGTTGAGTAAATATATCGATTGTTTTTTTAATATAGATTTTTTATAGGTACAGTATACTACTTAAACAAGTTGAAAAGTTAAATTTTTCAAGGCAGCAGTATACTAATAATAGTGATATATATCTAATATTTTACAAGATATACATAATATTTCACAACTTTGCCCCTAATTTATGAGTCATTTTTGCAAAGTTCGTTCTGATACTAGTCTTATTTATTTGCTTCTCATTGTAAACAAAGAAAATTAAAAAACATTTGTATAAACTTTTTCAACTTAAAATGTTTGAAACATTTGGTTTGCATTATGTCATATAATATTTTGTCATTTAGACCTAATTAGTTAAAATCCTTAGATGCAATTACTTATTTTTGTATTATTATGAAAAAAACATAATATAAACATTGAACATAAAAAGATCTATTGTTATATTGTTCTGGTGAGAGTATCCATCACCTCCATCTGTTTTGTAATAAAACACAGAAATCATTAATTTGTTTATAATCAATTATTTTTATTTTTTTTAAAAATATTTATTTTTGTTAGGTTGTATTGATTATTTTAAAGAATATCTATTTTTTATATAATGGTTAGCAAATTTAATTGTAAAATAAATATGCATCCTAATATATTCATACTCATACTCATTTATTTTTTAATAGGATATTTACAGATGTTAACAATGTCAATAAATATCTTAAAGTAAGAAAGTGATAGTTAAAAGTAAAATAAACTAATACCTAAATAATACAAGTAGCATAAATACAGGTTAAAATTATAAGACATTATACTAATTACAAACAAAAACCCATTGTGTAAAATGTATTTTCTAATAAATTCTCTTCTCAGTGATTTCTTAAAACATGAAAATGCCTCTATATTTTTTAAATGGGGGGGGGGTATTTTATTGAAAATATATCTTCTGAAGCAGATAGGACTTTTCCTGCATAGAAAAAGTCTGAAATTTGAAATCCAAAGATCTTGTTTCATAATTATGAAGTGCTGACATAGTTGGAAACTTCAGGATATCGTTTTACATATATTGCAGCCTCCATGATAAGTATACTAACAACAGTTAATATTTTTTTACTTCTGAAAATAGGTCTAGAACTTTCAGTTGGATTTAAACAAAATATGTTTCTGACAATTCATTTTTGTAAAACTAGTATGCGATTTAGGTCAGTTGTCTGTCCCCAACACAGAATCATGTATTTTAGATGGTTGTAAAGCAGAGCATAGTTGACCGGTTGATAATACAGATTTTAAATTTATAATAGCAAAATATGCAGAATTTAATTTTTTGCCACATGTTATTTGCTTTTTGCACAACAGTATCGAGATGTGATCCCAATAGAATAATGGAGGTTTCATCAGCGTAAAGCACTATTTTAGAGTTTTCATCCACATCCAAAAAACTAACCAAATCATTTATAAAAAGTAAGAACAAAAGTGTTGATAAAACACTTCCCTGTGGTACTCCATATTGTGTTGTTTTAAAATCCGAGGCAACTGAACCAATTTTTACTTTTATTTTCAGTTGTTTAAAAATGACCTCATTAGATCACCTATATTACCTCTAAATCCAAGGGCAGAACGTTTTTTCATTAGTAGATGGCTGTCTACACAATCAAAAGCGCGAGTAAGATCAAATAGTAAGTCAATTGTATACAAATTTTGATTGACTGATTTGTAAATAAATTGGGTAAAAGCAACAGCAGCTGTAAGAGTCGATTTTTCGTTAGTAAAGCCACTCAGTTAATAAGTTATTTTTATTTAAATAAGACTGAAATCATAATGTCAATGTTTTTTCAAAGAGTTTAGAAAAAGATAATAGACTAGTTATTGTTCAGTAGTTTTCAATTAGTTGAACGTCTCCTTTTTTATAAATTGGAATAATTTCCCCACATTTCAATTTATCTTTTTGCCTTCTTGAATATTTATAAGATGAAGTTGATTGGCAATATCTGTGGCATAGTAATTACAAAACATATTAGCTATTTGAAATGGATCTGTGAGAGTTACATTTTCCAGCTGTATAGTAGATGGCACTGTACTTGTACTATTTTTCCTAGATTGCATTTAACCGTTTACCATATGGTTTTAGAGGGATTTGTTGAATTCACTATTTTATTGTCAAAAAAATTCTTTTTTGTTGTATCTAATTTAATTTTGTAAGATTTTTTAGCTTCTTTATATTGTTCTTTAATTTCTTGTGAGTCCATGTACTTAGCAAGCCTTAATTCTTTGCTATTCCCCATTATATCTGGATTTATCCACTTAGCCGACCCCTGTGGGGAAATTGTTACTTTTAGAATGCGACAAGTAAGATCTAGCAGATAAACAAGAGTATTGTGAAAATAATTCCATGCCTGGTTTACATCATCCATCATATAAAGCCCAGAGAAATCATTATTGGATAGGAAGTGTTTTAAATTACATACATTTCCTTGATTAAAATATCTTTTAAAGATAATAGTTTTGGGCATTTTAGTTTGTTGAATATTTATTGGTTTTTGCATTATGATTTGTTAACCCAAATGGTCCAAACGTAAGGAGGCTTTTAGTAACAACATAGTCCAATGCAGACGGTAAACAATTATGGATTATTCTTGTCGGTTCATTTGGAAGAATTGACTTAAGCACAAAACTATCTAATAGGTCACTTAGATGAACTTGAAAATTTGAGTCCACTAAATAACTTAGACATTTAAATCCCCACATATTAAGACATGTTCGTATTTTTCAGTTAGACAGTTTAGGAATTCAATGAAAAGTATTGAAAAAATGTTAAATTTTATCATAGAGTTAACACTACATGATCTGTATATAACAGCTATTGCTATCGTTTTATAATACTTCACAAGCAGCACACTCCAAGTATAATTCACTAAAAATTTTTTTTGTACAAATGTATTTTGGTTTTGTGGAACATTTTTTATTAAAAAAAGTAACTCCCACGTGAATATAATTTATTCTGCAAAATGTAGATATTAATTGATAGCTGTTAAGTGGGGAGATGGATAGCTGCTCTTCCATCATCCAGTGTTACGACAAGCATAAGATGTCCAGTTTCTCTTGAGAAAGGAGAACTTGAACTTCACTATATTTTGAGTACAGGCATTGAACATTGACATGTAAGATACTGAATTTTTCTTTAATATCGTTGTCGGAAAGTTGAATTTCCACCTCTCGTGAAAGATCTTCTAGTGTTGGCTCGGCTGTTTCGATCATTTCGAGCGTATTGGCGGGTCGACCTCCCGAAAAAAGTTAAATTTTTTAACTGTTACACCTTCGGATCAATTATGTGGATTAATTAACTGGCGTTCCAATGCAGGATCAGCGTCAGTCTTAAAGCTCTTATATTCTTCTGAGACTACTTTATGTTGTTCTAGCTTAAACTTGTGTGATGCACCAAAAGTTGAATGTAGGTATTTTAGAAGAGTGTCAGAGGTGACAGAGCAGGCAAGTTTGCTAACAAAAATGGACGTTTTCAGTACAGTAACTGCAGCTGATATTATTCCTTCTGCAGGTTTAATACTACTCTGTATACCACCAGTCTTTTGTTATTTTGCGCTGATCAGGGAAGGCTGGGTCGTTGTGTCATGTTTCTTGTTTAGAGGTGGAATTGAGGTGATTTCAGCATTATTTTTATTGCTTAGTTTAAAGATTTCCTCCTTCAAAACAATAATTTCCGACTCCAAAATGCCACATTTGTTGTTTAGATCTTGGCATTTAATTTTTAAGTTGGAAATTTACTTTAAGAGCTGATTTATTTATTTCACTTAGTTCTTTAAGGGAGATCTTACATTGTCAATTTTTTGAAGTGTTGTTTGTTTTTGAGACAGTAGATAATTTGATTTGTGGTGTTTATTTGTTTGGTGAGTTTTTCTGAGAGATCGTTTTTTGCTATAAAATTCTTTGTGAAATCATCCAAACTCTTCTGTAGTTGTTTCAACATGGTGTTTTAAAGTCTGATAAAATGTCGTTGATTTTAGGTTTGGGAGGATTTGATTGAAGGTAGTCTTTGCAAATGAAGGTTATACATTGTGATCTTTTTTTCACTGTTACCCCGTTATGTTCCGACGCTGACAGAGTGGAGCAATTGTTACATAGTACGGTCTCACATTTGGTGTGAGAATATGAATCACTTTCGCCTGATTTACATTTGTAACATAGTGCCATTTTAGACAAAACTTGACCAAGTTACAGTTCCACCACTATACAGGCAGAACAAAGGATGGAATTTGTTATTTAAAATGTAAACACTTTGATAATGGAGTTCAGCCATGCTAGATAGAAGCAAAAGTTGAAGCAACAACAACATAATCTAAACACATTTATATTAAATACGCATATAACGGATCATAGTGTATATGCTTAATGTAAGTATAGAAAAGTATAATTCAAAGAAAACACATATAAACACTTCCAGAGTAGAGACCAAAACAAAATTAGACTTATGTAAATTCAGATCATTATTGTTTGATCAAGATTGGTCCTCTGTGAATGATGTGGAAGATCCGGAGAGAGCAAAGAAAACTTCATTGAGAGGTATCTTTATTTATTGAAAAAATCAACATAGAGTGAGAAAAGTGAAAATAAAGAAATGGGTTACTACAGGTATTGAATTAATTAGAAAAAGGGATAAATTAGAAAAAAGATTACAGAAGAAGTATCGTCCGTAGAAGTCCTATTTTAGAAAATGAGTACAAAATGCATCTCAATTATCTAAATAAGTTAATAAAAAAAAGAAAAAATGAAAACTATAAGAGCCAAATCGAGGAATAACATGAAAAGAATATATCAAATAATAAAGGACGCTACCTGTGAAAATACAAACAGAAAAAATACTATAGACATTCTTAAGGGTAATGATGAAAATTTTCCGATGCTGCTGAAATGGCCAATTATATAAATAAATATTTTGTGCATTGGAACCAGATTTGCAACTTACCATGTTCCTTACACCATTGTCAACGAACAATCTGATTAAACAAATTTCTACACTAAAAACAAACAGTTCCCCAGGCCAGGATGGCATTTCCTCCAGGGTGGTAAAAGATACTCACCCAGAGATATTGGATCCATTATTTCATATAATTAATTTGATTTTTAAAACGGGCATTGTACCAAGTGATTTTAAGGTTTCAGTTGTGACTCCAATCTTTAAGTCGGGTTTAGTGTCAAGGATATCAAACTATAGGTCTATCAGCTTAATTACTAACTTTGCTAAATTATTTGAATAAGAAAAGCTAGTAAAGTTTCTAACTGTTAACAGGGTACTATCGAAAAATCAATATGGTTTTATTGAAAAATCAAGTACTTTGGATGCTATGTTAAAACTGGTTTCTGAGGTCATAAAAAGCTCAAATCTAGGTAAAAAATGTATAGGTGTCTTCATTGATCTGGTGAAGGCTTTCGACACTGTTCTTCATGATAAGTTCCTTATGGTGCATAGCCATTATGGAGTTAGGGGAAAGTTGTTGAATCCGATCAGGAGTTACCTGACTAAAAGATATCAGATAATGAAAGTAGAGAATGTGTTGAGTGAAAAAATAATAATAAGAACTGGCATACCACAAGGCACTGTGTAGAGCCCCATTTTATTCATATAAATTCCCTATTGAAATTAAACACTGGAGGATTGTCTGTTTCATATGCTGATGATACTGTCCTTGTATTTGAAGGTGAAACTTGGGATGAAACTAAAAAAGTAGCAATAATGGGATTGAAAATCATAAAAGACTGGTTAAGGACTTTTAAACTGACACTGAATTTGACAAAAACTACCTACGTCTCATTCTCTTTAACGGCTGCTAATAGGCTATTCGAGCATTTGAATTGATGGACATGAAATAAAGGAAGTTAACCACACTAAGTACCTTGGACTAATAATAATTGAAAAACTTCTTAAATGGGGACCACATATTGATTACATAGCCACCAAAATACGAAAACTAATGCACAAATTTTATCTATTAATGGAGATTTTAAATATAAAACTCATTGAGATTATATACAAAGTTTTTGTAGAATCTCTTTTGGGATATGGTATTTTGGTATGGGGGTGGGATGTACAACAGATGTCTATATAAATCAAATATAATTCAAAAAATTATTTATAAAAAAAAAGAATGTTTCCTTCTCACCTGCTATTTTCAAAGAGTATATTAAATATAAGATCATTATATATTGCTACAATTTCTTCATATATACATAAAACTAGACCTCAACGGACCAACATAGATTATAATTATGACACCCTTAATAGAACAGACAGGAGTATCCAAATATCCATTAACAATAATAGCTTGAACTTAAGATTTGTAACTCATATTCAGCCTAAGGTGTGTAATATTTTACCTACTAAGATAAAAAATATTCCTGACAGAGCTAGGTTTAATAAAACATGTAGATGCCTCATTTTAGAGAATTATAATAGATATCAGTATGTCCTTATTTAAATTGTGGTAGTTGTGTTTTGAGATATGTTTATGTAGGATTATTCTTTCATTATTTCTACTACTATTGTGCTAAAAAAAAGTATTGAACGTAAATAATAAATAGTTTTTATAATAATTGACACACAAATGTTTACACATTTAGGTGTCACTAACAACAATAATATTGTTAAATCAAACATGCTAGATTAGTGTTATATATTATTTGTAAATTGTACTTATTCATTTGAATAATTAAATAAGTAACGTTTCAGAGTCCCTAGATGCAAAAAAAAAACATATTTTCCCAATTCCCTTGGTCTGTCTGTCTGTCTGTCTGTCGGCCTGTCTGTTCATGGCATAGCTAAAAAACTACTTTCCCAATTGACTTTAAATTTTAGTCAACACTTAACAGTCATATGAGGACGACCTGGTAACATTTTCGTAAAAGTGCGATGGGGCAAAACAAAATGGCAGCCTAGTAAAAGGTTAAAAAAATTATTACTAAAAAACTATTTATCCAATGTATCTCAAAATTTGCACAAAAATCAAGTAGGTATTATGTAGGAATCAAATGGTAAAATTTTGGTATGAATCCAAGATGGCGGAACAAAATGTTGGCTTAATAAAATGTTTAAAAATTCAGCCTGAAAAAACTACTTAAAGGACTAATTTCAAGTTGTGTGCCATAACTAATTGTGGCATAGAGATGAACTAGTAAAACTGTGGTACTGAAGTCAAGATGGAGGAAGAAAATGGCGGCCAAATAAAATGTTTGTAGTTGCGAAAAAATCACCCACTCAGGTTTTACATATTTTTAGTGACCCTAGATGCCAAAGAATATGTTTTATCAATTCCGACGGTCCGTCAGTTGGTTTATCTGTTTGTCTGTCAGTTCGCGACATAGCTTAAAAACTATTGATCAGCTTGACTTCAAACTTTAGTCAAAAATTAAGGGTCATATGGGAACAATCTGGTAACATTTTGGTAAAAATGCAACATGGCAAAACAAATTTTGCATAGACATCTTGCATTATAGGAACAAATTGGTAAAATTTTGGTACGAATTTAAGATGATGGAACAAAATGGCGACTTAATAAAATGATATCTATAAATTCATCCTGAAAAAACTACTTAATGGATTAATTTTAAATTATGTTAAGAGATGAACTAATAAAACTGTGGTACTAATTCAAGATGGTGGAATAATATGGCGCCTAAATAAAATATTTGTAATCGTGAAAAACAGTGGCGTGATAAAATCTTCTTGGCCCCCGGCCCGCAATTTTTTTTACGAGATCACTTTACACAAAGTAAATTTGGGTGACAACGAAACTGCTGTCTACGGTGACATTTCAGATTGTTTTGTAGATAGAAGAAATTTGGAATATTAATATGGTTGAATACTTTCTACATAAAGACAATTGACAAGTGAAATACACTTCCGGTTTAACCAGAAGTGATCTCAACTTCGTTATTTTAAATGAAACACCCTATAAATTTCATATATAGAATGTATCGGTTATACATTCTATATATGTTTACCAAATTAAACCCTATTAACATACCAAATTTCATCTATCTGTCGTTAACAGTTCTAAAATGCCGCCTTGAACAGAAGTTTTGTTGTCACCCGATATTATTATTTGGGTTTTATGTTTACAAAACTACAGAACATAAGACACAACTTTAATCGATAAATATATATAATATAAAAATAGGAAAATCAGGAGTAACAAAAATAAATAAATAAAGCACTGCAATTTTGCTATTAAATAGGTGTTGACAAGACAAAATATATTTGATTTTGGAAAATTATGGGGTATAAGCAAATTCTGCCACTATAGAATTCAGTATATTATATTTATTTTTATTCAAGATGGTGTTTAGTGGGTTAGGAACATAAATCAAACCTCAGTTTTTTAAAAATTGGCCGACGTTTCGACGATTTATTTGTCGTCTTCTTCAAGGCTGAAAGAGATCATTTTTTTTTATTACAATATGGCCGCTCATAGGATACAAACAAAAATTTAATAAAGTATCACAAGGCTAACAACACTAACTGAATATTTTTAAATTAATCTAAAAAAACAATGTTTGTTTTAGTCTTAGGAAATATAATTATTCGATACTAAAGAGTTATTATTTTTTATTTTTAAATAGATTTTTTCTTAAATATAAACCATATACATATGGAAAACAAATAAATACGAACAAAAAGCTAACCACAACCACATAAAAAGACAAATTAAATAACAATAATAAAAGGAAACCCAGAGTTCATAAGTATTATTATTTGTGACATTTCACTTACCTAATTCCTTAGAATTAGGGGCTCACGTAAAAAATACAACTAATATAATTATACTTCTCCATAGAACACAAATGAAGATTACCACTGCAATACATTAAAACACAAGGTGGCAAACAAGTAAAAGAACAAAGGACATTTAGCAGGTCTCGGAGTTTTAAAAAACATTCAAAAAGGATTATTCATAAAAATAAAAAACGCAAATAAACGACTAATGGTTTGGTTTATAAATTAATATTTCTTATCAGTCTGTACATATAAAAAAGGGACAATTATTAGGGCAATGGTTTGTTTACTAGGGCATGTCAAGAAGTACTTTCTCTATAACGATTCAAAATATGGTTATATTGCACACTTAAGCCTTGAGAATCAGTTCTGTGATTCACCGAATTATTTAATTGTATGTATCATTTCACTGATATTTCTTTTAATATAATGTTTTTCTCTGTCTAGTACGGTGGTACCTTGAAAATTAAAATTGTGGCCTGTAGAAAAGTGATATTCTGATAATGCAGTTTTTTCTTTTTTATTGATGTTTATCACCCTACAGTCGTACTTGTGCTGGTATAACCTAGTCCTTAAATATTGCCTCGTAATGCCTATGTAACATTTATCACAATTATGACATGGAATTTTATAAACCAAATTTGAGTTCAAATCAAGTGGTATTGGGTCCTTTAGTTTCGAAAACAGCACATTTGTTGTTCTTAAATTATAAAATGCTAATTTACAATTTTGATCCTTTTCTCGAATATTACGTTGAATCCTTTCTGACAATGAATTAATGTATGGAAATTTGAAGTATTTTAGTGTCCCTTTGTCGCTCTTTACTTGGCTAGTGATATTATAGTTGTTAATTACTCTGTTTACTAACGTTGTAGGGTAGTTATTATTTTTTAATATGCTCTTAATTTTCTCAATGTTAGAACTATGATACTGTGGGCTGCTTAGTTTAAAAGATCTATATAACAAATTTTTTATGGTAGCTATTTTATGGGACATGGCATGTGATGAGAGGTAGTTAACCACTCTACCCGAGGAGGTTGGTTTAGTATACCAGTTTGTTAGTAGCGTTCCATCAATGTTGCGTTGAACAATAACGTCAAGGAATGGTATACATTTGTCACTTTCCATTTCCATTGTAAATTTTAATTTATGGTGAAAGCTATTAAAATACTGTAACAGGTAATTTACTTTATTAGATGGGCAAGAGAGGATTGTATCATCGACATATAATTTTATTAAGGGTAAGACAAAAGGTAATTTATTTGATATCTCCATAAACAACTCATTCATAACCAAACTGGCTAATACCGGGCTAGCAGGATTACCCATCGCTGATCCGTCCAATTGTAGGTAAAATTGGTTATCAAATGAAAAATAACTGCTATCAAACAAAAATTCAATAATATTTAAAAACATACTTTTCGGGATTTCCGTGTACGGCGCTATGTGACTCCATTTTCTTTTTAAAATATTTATAACTAATTCTTTGGGGACATTTGTAAATAACGACGTAACATCTAAAGACAATAAAACGTGATTAGGTGCGCCATGCATTTATTTTTATGTAAGAAACTTGCTCGAGGTGGACGGGCCCCTGGACTTCCGGGGCTACCCCGCAACGCCGGCTCTGCTGGTCCTTTTGGCACGCCACTGGTGAAAAAAATCACCCTCAGACATATTTTCAGGTTTTAGCGTCCCTAGATGCCAAAAAATATGTTTCATCAATTCCGTCTGTCACTTTGTCTGTCGCTTTGTCAGTTCGCAGCATAGCTTAAAAGCTACTCATCAAATTGCATCAAATTTTATGGTCTGGTAATATTTTGTTAAAAATCCAATATGCTGGAACAAGATGGCGGTCTAGTGAAACATTAAAAAAACTATTACTAAAAAACTAATTATCCAATTTCCTCAAATTTTGCACAACAATCATGTGTGTAATGAACTGGTAACATTTTGGTATGAATATAAAATAGCAAAACAAAATGATGGCTTAATAAAATTTTTAAAAAATCGGCCTGAAAAAAACTACTTATTAGATTAATTTCAAATTTTGTTATACAAGTTCAATTCATGGGAACAATAAAAATTATCTTAATTATTCAATTGACTTTAAGTTTTGCAAACAAAATTAATGTGATATATTATGTGTCAATGTAAAAACTACTTATATGTGTGTCAATGTAAAAACTTTTTGAATTTAGTTTTAATTACGCCTATAGATCAAGTGTGGCTTAGGAAGAAACTAGTAAAATATTGGTAGGAAACCAGTATGATGGATCAAAATGGCACCCAATAAAAATCTTTGAAAAGATATTAATGACTATGTACTGAACTAAATTGGGCCAATCTTCACTATTCTTAAAGGAAAGATTGATAATGGGTGAAGAAAATTTACTAATTTTTTTGATAGTTAGTAATGTAAAC
Source organism: Kuschelorhynchus macadamiae (assembly GCA_030620095.1). NCBI lineage: Eukaryota > Metazoa > Arthropoda > Insecta > Coleoptera > Curculionidae > Kuschelorhynchus > Kuschelorhynchus macadamiae. Next base: position 17,344 of record JAUTXW010001616.1, read on the forward strand.
TACAGTATTGCCGTCCGCACTTGAAAGATATTGGGACATCGATATTTTTATATTTTTGAATCATATCAGGAGTTACATTAAGCAAAACTTTATTAATATCTTGGATACAATTTGCACCCTCAACCTCATTAAAATATTTTTTGAGTAAATAATTTCTTGAATATTCTATAAAATTGTATTTGGAGTTGGATTTGTCGAATTTCCACAAGCTCTTATCAGGCCAAAAAAATTTTCGAGGCAATTCTAATTAAGGTTTTTTGTTAAAAGAAACGAATAATTTTTTAATTTTAAAGTTTTCCAGAAAGATAGAACAGTTAATTGTAATTTTCTAGCCGTTTATCAAACACAAAACACTAAGTAAATGGGTAAATGCTTATTTCAATTTTTAAAAAACGAAAAGTTAGTCTCACGCCGCGCGTCTGCAAATATAAAGGCAATTGGTATTTGTTAATGTTCGGTGGTATATTTCATTACTTTACGACGGACAACTGATTTATGCATCTCGCCCGGCAGCGACTTCGAGGGATCGAAAAAGCATAGCATCTGATATTCGAGTAAGATAGGCATAACAAGGGGAAGAGCTTCTAGTGCTTCGGTGCTAATCGGCAGTATATAAAATTCAAAAATATTTTAAACAAGAATAGGACCGGAGATAATTTTAAAAAAGATTCTAATAAACTGTAATTAAAACATATATGACGATTTTTTGAAATATTTTTTTGATAATTTTATAAATATTGGAAACAATACATCTAATATAGCATAGTGATAAATTCCCAAAATTTTACTGATCTTAATGGGCTTTCTTCAAATTATTCTATGCCTTCTTACCATCAAAAATGGTATACCGGGAGACCATGAAATTACTAACAAGGCTGTAACTTTTTTAAGATAAGCACTATTAACATGAAATATTACAGTGATATATGGTTAGTTATGAGGAAGATTTTCTCTGTATAAACAATCGACTGCCGTTTCCGGTTTAACCGGAAATGCTATCAACTTTAATATTTTAATTGGAACACCTTGTATATTGATTTACTTTTGAATTCTACACTAAATTCTAAACATAAAACGTATATCATACCCTATATCAATTCCTGATAGTTTTCGAGAAAATGGCTAATGAAACTTTAAAAATTTCAATGAATAATTCCGTTTTTTGGAAAAACAAATGAAGATAGTTCCAATTTAATACTTTAAATAGTGTTTGTTATGCAACTCATTGCATCTAATGTGACAATTAGGATACTTGCGGTTTACCCGGGAACGTAGTGAAAAATCACTTTCAAACGATATTTTCTCGTTTTATTTTAATGGGACGACCTATAAATCTACTCAAACAATTTTAAATACTTTTGCGTACAATGCCCTATACCTATATCAAGTACTTTTCGAGATATTTCCAATTGCACTGTGCAATTACCTTTTTAACGCTTAGGCTGATAAATGACAAATATTAAATTTCTGATCCAAGGTGGCTGTGAATTAAAGAAACACCACAGCTGCCATTCTGTTATGCACTTTCTAATTTTTAAAGTAGGTACTTTAGTTCAGAGTTATTGTTTTGTTCATTGTACGAATAAAAAAAACAAGCTATTAGAATTTGCATTTTGTATTGCTCAAAACTGTTTTTGCGAATGATGTATTTAACGTTTTGCGGCCATCAAATATAAGTACTAAGGAGGACTGGGTTTTTGAATATCACATGATACTAAATTGAGTTCATTACATATAAAAAAGGAATAAAATGCCTATGATGTGTTATCTGTAAGGCTAAGCATATTTTGTTCTTGGCAGCAATGTAAATTGAGTAAAAACGAAAAATTAGTTAACCTTATAAATATAAATAAACTTACCTACAAAAAGTTATTTCAAAATTACTGTTTTTTATGTTTTCACACGCAGTATAACTAATCATTGTTTATTATTTACTATAAGAAATATTGACAGTCTACTTAAATAGGTATTTATTAAGGTCACTACTGAGTAGCTTCAACTGTCATTACGACACAAAACACTAAATAATATTCAAACATAAAAAATCCTCTTAACTCAAGGAAAAACACGAAAAAGAACTAAAGTTACAAGAGTAATAAAAAACCAAGAAAAAAGGTCATACATAGACAAGGTCTTCAAAACGTTGTACATTAACTTCATGGCACATACGAATTCTGTTATGAAACTCTTCTAAAATGTTTTCCATCTGCCTTGGAGTTATTTCTTCTATCGCCCTAGTAATTCTATTAATAAGGTGCACATGATTTTCTAATGGTGTTTTGTAGACCTTTTGTTTAATGTAGCCCCAATATGAAAAATCTAACGGGGTGAGGTCACGCGATCTCGCCGGTCATCTGACTGACCCATTTGTGGCTATCCAATTGTCGCCGAATTTTTCTCTCAGGTAGTTAGTCACTACTCTGGAATTGTGTGCAGGTGCCCCATCTTGCTGAAAATATACTTGATTGTAATAAACAATGGGTAAATTGTCCATAAAATCCATGCAAATAATGTTCTGCATCCAGGGACTCATTAAAAAAATGGGACCTATTTTTCGAGATTAACGTTAACACCAAAACTTTCTTGGAATGCCCATTCCCTTACCAAGTGCGGGTTTTCGGTAGCCGAGTACCTAGCGTTATTGCGGTTAAACATTCCCATATTGGTAAATCGGGATTCATCTGAAAAAAGAACTACTGTCCGGAAATTGGGCTGTCTTTGCTGCATATCAAAATACCAGTTGCAAAATTTCAGCTTCTCTGATAATCCGCTTCATGCTTACGTAAAATTTTTCGTGCACTTTCGCGGCCAGTTCCAATTTCACTGCTTATTTGTCGTATCGATATGGTATACAAGCCAGTGTATTAATGTCAGCCTCTTCACTAACTATGAAATTCTCGCCTGGCGGATTCCCTTCCGGTTTTAAATACCTTTCTAATCAAGGAAAGTATTGATGGATATCGGCGATTCGGAAATCGCTGTACGTATAATGCTCTGGCTTCCTTGCGATTTTTTCTAGTTTCTCCGTATAGCATTATCATATCAATTTGTTCTTCACGAGTAAAATGCATTTTCAATAATTAAAATCTCGAAAAACATAGTACTTATAACTTATTTGCGTAGCAGCAAACAGAAATATTTTCTGTTTCCTGTTACGCAAATAATTATCATTAAATTAAACTGAAAACTTTTTGTTCATGGTAATAATTATTGCTCATTTATTTTCAACTCGTGTTGTAAAAATGTAGGCCAACAGTGGCAACGCCGCGCGCAAGTTCGTTCGTCATGTTTTGCAGATAACGTCACGATACCTATTATTAATTCATAAAAACTCTGTAGAGTAGATTATAGTATTTTACGCCGTGCGTTGTTTCTTCAAGTCGGAATTTGTACTTTTTGTGGATATTTAGTGTTTTGTAGTTTTTAGGTGAGATAACTCTTTGAAAGCCCTTAAAACTCGCCAGTGTCGAAATGAAATTAAATGAAATACAAATGATGAGAAATTATTATTCTTCACAAGTCGTTTGTTGTGCAATTATAATATCTATCCTAGTAGGTACAACTGTTAAGCTCTTTTATAAAATGTAGTACAATAAAAAAAAATTTAATGATTATTTTTATTTCGCAGCGGCCAGAGTTAGAGGTTGAAAATATCAAATGTCCATATTTTCGTGATAAGTGCCGAATTTCAGGTCCGTGGTACATTTTTACTAAATCCCAGCATTTCACTAGGTTAAAACATTCATTTTGCAAATAGTGTATTTCAGTAAAATGACAAAATCTATACATTTTTTAATGCCCTAATTTCGTGAATCGTTTTAATAACAGATTTACTTGATACAAATTAAAAATAATATCTGACAGAGATTGGGTCAGAAACATGCTTGAGAAGGGGTGAGACATATTAGTTATAAAATGTATTTGAGTCTATAGAATAATTCAAACGTTAAGTTCCTTTTTAAAATACGGTAAATATAAGATTTTGTTATGCTATTTTCGGGGTGCTGTTGGTAGTATACTTTCAAGAACTGCCGAAATCTAGGGTAATGGCATGTTTTATTTGTTTGTTATTTGCAACTAATTACTTGCTTTATTAATATTTCAAGCTAAAAATTACTATATTATTTCCAATAATTTTAAAGCAAAATTTATTTTTCTATAATTCTAAGGTAAAGAAGTGCCGAAACCTAGGGTAATGGCATGCTGTATTTGTTTGTTATTTGCAACTAATTATATACTTTGTTGATATTTTAAGATAACATTTACTATATTATTTCAAATAAATAATAAAGCAAAATTTATGTTTCTATAATTCTAAGGTAAATTATGCAAAGCGCTTACCACAAATACCGTTTTAGGAGAATTTAGCTTGAGTGAATTCAAAAATATGTGAAAAAAATTGCAGGTTTGACATATCTATATTAAGTTTTTGTGTCTGAGAGTTCGCAGCGTAGCTAAGAACTACTTACCCGATTGACTTCAAATTTTGATAAAAAATTAAAGGTTATGTGGGGATGACTTGGTATCATTTTGGTAACAATAAAAATAAATAAAAACTTAAGAAATAAATGATATGTTAAAAAAATTATTACTATAAAACAAATTATTCATCTCAAATTTTACACAAAAACCAAGGAAATATTTTGGTATGAATCCAAGACAGCAGAAGAAAATGACGGCCTAATAAATTATTTAAAAAAAATAAGTCTAAAAAACTACTTATTAGAGAAACTTTAAGTTTTGGACATATATTAAGGGTCATATAGAGATTAATTAAAAAATAAAATTGTGGTACGAATTCAATTCAAAAATCGATGTTAAAAATCTTTTTATTCAATTGACTTATTATCTTGCGGCAAAATTGAATAGGATACAGGGATTAACTGATACCAATTCAAAATGAAGGTATAAAATGGCGGTCTTAAAAAATCAGTGTAAAGAAATCCGTAAATTTCTTTTACCCAGAACATCCCTCGTTATCGTAATCCTTCATTTTATTAGAAAGAGTGAAGTGTGGCCCAATTTAGTTCAGCACATAGTACATTTAATAACACATATACACATTTATATTGGGCGCCATTTTGTTCCATCATATTGAATTCTTATCAATATTTTACCGATTTCTACCTATGCCACACTTGTTTTTTGGGCATAATTTAAAACAAATTCAATAAGTATTTTTTACATTGACACACACCGCCAGTTTCTTACGACATGTTGAATTTGAAATTAATCTAATGAGTAGTTTTTTCAAGCCGATTTTTTAAATATTTTATTAGGTCGCCATTTTGTTTTGCTATCTTATAATCATACCATTATGTTATTAGTTTATTCCGAGGTTTATTCCTACGTAATATTTGTTTGTTGTGCAAAATTTGAGGAAATTGAATAAGTTTTTTAATAACAATTTTTTTAACGATTCTCTAGGCTGCTATTTTGTTCCGGCATATTCGATTTTACAAAAATATTACCAGGTCATCCTCATATGACTCTTCATTTTTCACTAAAATTTGAAGTGACTGATGAGTAGTTTTTAAACTATGCCGCGAACTGACAGACAGACGGACCGAAGGAATTGATAAAATATTTTTTGGCATCTAGGGACACTAAAATATGATAATATGTAAAATCTTAGAGGTTTTGTTCACGACTAGGTATATTTTATTTGGCCGCCATTTTGTTTCGTCATCTTGAATTAATACAACAGTGTTACTAGTTCTATACCACAATTAGTTATAGCACACAATTTGAAATGAGTCAATTAAGTAGTTTTTTCAGGCTGAATTTTTAAATATTTTATTCAAGCCTCCATTTTGGATGCGTACCAAAATTTTACCAGTTGATTTTTACCCAATACTTACATGATTTTTCTGAAAAATTTGAGGTAAGTTGGATAAGTAGTTTTTAAGTAATACTTTTTTTAACATTTCATTAGGCCGCCATTTTGTTTTGGCATTTTAGATTTTATCCAGAATGTTACCAGATCATTCCCTCAGTCATTTCCATATGACCCTTAATTTTAGACCATACTTTGAAGTCAATCGGGCAAGTAGTTTTTTAGATATGCTACATACATACGGATCGACAGACAGACCGATAAAATTGAGAAAACATGTTTTTCGCTATCTAGGGGCGCTAAAACCTGAAAATATGTACAACATGAGACGGTGATATTTTCATGTTTATAAATATTTATTTGGCCGCCATTTTGTTCCTCCATCTTGAATTAGTATCACAATTTTACTATTTCTTCTCTATATCACAATTAGTTATGGCACACAATATGAAATCAGTCCCTTAAAGAGTATTTTCAAGGGGAATTTTTAAATATTTTATCAAGCCGCCATTTTGTTCCACCATCTTGCATTTGTACCAAAATTTTATCTGTTGATTCCTACCCAATACTTGATTTTTGTACAAAATTTTAGATAAATTAGATAATGATATTTTTAGTAGTAAATGTTTTAACATTTCACTACGCCGCCATTTTGTTTTGACATATTGGATTTTTACTAAAATGTTACCATGTCATCCTCATATGACCCTTAATTTTTGACCGAAATTTGAAGTCATTCGGTTAAGTAGTTTTCTAGTTATGCCGCGAACAGACAGACAGATCGACGGAATTGAGAATTCATGTTTTTCGGCATCTAGGGACCCTGAAACGTGACTATCTGAAAAAATATCGAAGGGTGATTTTTCACGATTACAATATTTCCGTTTTACGAGGGAAGTAAAGAATCAATTTATTTTAAACCATGCCCAAAATATAAGTGTGGGTCAGGTAGAAACTGGTAAAATATAGTGGTGGTGGTGAAACAAAATGGCGGGCAATATAAATATTTGAATGACTATGTGCGAAACTAAATTGGGTTCCTAATGAAATGAAATATTCATAACAAGGGAAGTTCCGGGTAATGGAAATTTACCGATTTTTTACTACTTTGGTTGCGTCAGAAATTTAAAATCAACCAATATGTAACGCGGCGTTCGTAATATAATTCGTTCGTAAATATTCAGATTCACTCTCTCATGGTTTTATTATAGAATCAGTAGTAGTTTTAAATAAATATAAGCATAATAAAGCATTTTAATACAAAATATGTTGAAGTTGAATTTAATTTAAAATTTAAATCTTCCCCCATTGCTGGCTCCAAAAACTCTGGTTGGAAATCTTCCACAGCGATGTTTGAAGTCGGAATTTTGACGTTCTCTCTCATATGTCTTTGTCTAACACATGGCAATGATTGATACACAACAAACGTGTATTTATGAATGAAAGGTTGTCTCCCCTTGCCTATATATTTATGGTCATAACTTACTTCTAGAGAAATTAAGAATTTATGGAATGGGTGGTACATTTAATCATAATTTGAATGCAGATAGTCTCAAGTTCTTTTGCCCTATTAACTCCAAGGAGGATTGTGAGATGGTTCAATATGAATTAAATGAGCTGGCCCGTTGCAGCAAAAATAACCACCTCAATCTTAAGGCAGGCAAATGTAGAGTAATAAGCTTCTACCATCGAAAGACACCTTTAATGTGCAATTATGTTTTAGAAGGACAATTTATACAGTGAGTTGAAAAGATTAATGACTTAGGTATAACCTTTGACCGAGATATGACATTTCATGAATATAGTATCGATGTTACAATGTTCTGCTGAAGTCTGTCAGCATCTAAGTAATCGGGATAGTAGTAAAAGTGCTGGTTTTGATGGGATTCCCGCATTGATTTTGAAAATCCGTCGCAGTTCATTGGCGAATCCATTTTATAGGATTAACCAGATGTCTTTTTAATAAAGGTATCTTTCCAAAAAAACTGGAAAAAGTCCTGCCTGGATTTCCATGTTTAATTCAGGATCGAAGCAGAACATAAATAATTATTGAAGTGTATCATTGTTGCCAATTATCTTTCTAAAAAAGTGGAAAAAGTTCTGGCTTATTTCCAACTTTAACTCAGGATCGAAGCAGGACATATAATTATAGATGTGTATCATTGTTGCCAATTATCTCAAAAGTTTTTGAATTCATAATAATAGATAAACTATAGATAGACTAACTTGCACTTGAACAGCGTGTTTTTTTTTGAGGGCAAATGGACGGCTACGAATCTTGGAGTTTCCAGAACCAATTGATACAATTCTGTGGAGAGCGGCTCCCAGGTGGATGTAATTTGCTTTGTCTTACCAAGGCATTTGATCGTATTGGCCATCAGCTTTTTTCGATACACTATCGGCTGTGGGTGTTTAGGCACTTTATCTCCAGTGGATTGAATTTTACCTCAAGGACAGAGGGCAGTGCGTGAAAATCGGTAATGTACTAACTCGTGAAATTATCGTCTCGTGTGTCACAAGTTCCCATCGTGGACCGGTGTTATTTTTTTCTTTGCTTATTGACAATTTTAAGCTGGTTTTTAAAAAATGTGAATATGCAGTTCCCCTCAAGCTTTTTGGTTCTGTAAGGAATGCCGAAGACTGCGTGCTACTTCAGGAAGATCTTAACCATGTAGTCAACGGGTGTTATAAAAATAATTTAGTAGTTAATGTAACTTTTTTAAATGTAAATGTTAATGTTAATTAATAATAATTTTAATAGTTTAGTTATAGTGATTTAAGTTTCAGCAGACAAAATAGATAATATTACTATAAAGGCATTTAGAATGTTAAGGCAAAGAATAGGTATTATAAAGAAACGACAGTCTAAAAAGGAGACTAAAATTGGATATAAGTAATCGATTTAAAGGGACAACTTCAGAAACATTCATATCGCAGAGGATTTTAACATAGTAACAAATTATAACCTACAGAATCAACCGCGTTCTTCCGCACAATGGTTTGAAATATATATTTTAGTGAAAGGTACGATATAAAAGAATTTTTTAATTAATTAATGTACATCTTAAGATATTTTGAGGCATTTAATTTTGTTTTTGCTTTTTGAAAATTTTATTTTTTATTGAATTCAAATGCGAATATTATAATAATGTTTAAATCGTTAGGATTTTAACGGAAAAAATTAATAAATTACATAATTTACTTAGTCTGTATAAATAAAGTTGTGAAAAATAAATAATAACAATAATAATAATATAAAAATAAATTAGATCAAATAAAAAAATCCGTAAATTTCCTTTACCCGAAACTTCCCTCATTATGAATCTATCCTTTTATTAGGAATAGTGACGTGTGACGAAATTTAGATTTCATAGTTATTTAGTAACACCTGTAATATACTGTCTTTTCATCAAACATTTTTATTGGGTGTTATTTTGTTCCACTATATTGGCTTCATACTAATATCTTACCAGTTTCTTCCTATGTCAAACTTGATTTTTGGGCATAATTTAAAATAAATTGAATAAGTAGTTTACACTGGTTTTTTTTAAGACCGCCATTTTGTTCAGTTATGCTAAATTCGTACCAGTTTATCTTTATACCGCATTTAATTTTTTTTTAGTTGATTAAAAAGGTTTTTTTACGTAGATTTTTTTAAACATTTTATTTGGTCACCATTTTGTTTCGCCATCTTGAATTCGTACCGCAATTTTATCAGTTTCTCTCTATATCACACTTAATGCCTGCACAACTAGGTCGTGAACTGTGAAACAGGCAGACCGACCGAAGGGTTTGGGAAAATATATTTTTTGTATTTAGAGCGCGAGCAGGCAGACCGACGCACACTGGTCGAATTTCTTAAAAAGCTGGCCATAATAGAATTTACCAGAAATAAGACCCAAAAATTATGATTTTATATATAAAATATCGTGTTTTAAATAAAGATACTTTATCTTTAAATTTTGGATCATATATTTTTATATACAGGGTGTAACAATTATCACGGAATAGAAAAAAAATGTGTATGTGCCTAAATACTTCCATTACACCTACATATCGAATTATTTTAACGATAACAACTTAAAAATGCATTTTGACATAATGTATAGTGTGATCAAATTTAAGTACTGCTACATACATGGATGAAGTTCAAGGATTAATGCCGTTTATTTTTTTCTCGGAAAGGAGATCTCGGAATTTTTTGAAAATATGACAACATATGAAAGCAATCTACCTAAAAAAATTTGTTAAAGCTGGTATTATATTTGATAGTTATATTTTATTTAAAAAGGCTAATTGTTTATACAGGGTGGCTCAATTATACAGCTATAGTAGAAAATATGTCTTCCAAGCAATAAAAAATGATGTGTCCGACCGTTTTTTCCCAAAATATACCAGATAAATCAAAAATAGAGGTACGACCTTTTCGTTGGGCCACCCTGTAAAAGGTTATAAAGAGTTAATTTAAAAAATATATATCTACGTACAGATCTATATGTACAATATTTTAGCCTTATCTAACTTATAATAGACCAAAAAATCAAACGCGTTTCTGCAAAGGAAAAACTTTACTCTTCATCAGAAGAAGATTCGGAACTGAGTGGGTGTAATTCGGCAATGGAAATGTTTGATTTAAAAGAAATTTCAGGTGTTTTTAATAAATTAATGACTTCTGGAGACCAAGTTTTGCTGCTTTTTGGTGGTATCTTGCGAAAACTGGATATTATTGGGTCAGAGGAGACAAGTAATCTATTTAAAATGTCAGTTAAATTGTGCGTTCTAGAAGTTTTTCGTGCAAAGTTTGACCTGAAGCGTTTAATATCCTTGTTCCTTGCTTCCTGGGCTTCCTCTGACAATAACCCAATCGGAACACAAAATGAGGAAATAATGACAGATCTATGTAGTAGAACTCTGTGCACAGATGTTGGCATCGGGTACCAAGGATATAATGATACACACAGTTCTGCAGCTTCAATTGCATAAGACCCAAACCTTGCACTATCTATATCATAAATACAAGACAATGTCTGTAAAATGATATGTAATTTTTGGATAAGGCGAATATCGATTCGACAAATGTTGGCAACAACGCTGGAATTTTCAAAAAATTTTCTGGTCGTGTTGCCATCATTTGACGAACCGAATCCTGGTTTAGGCTTATCAACAATCAGACCTAATTGACTACGTAACTCATCCTGGATACGTTTCTTTGAATCTGCCACGCTTTGCTTGTCTTCTGCTGATCTTGCTTGCCATTTTTCAATGCATATTTTATATGATAGGTGCAACAGGTATTCAAAGAAACGTATCCAGGCATGTAAAGTGGATAACCCAAGTTGAAGATGGCTATTGTTTAATACCGGTTTATTCAAAATTAAAGGTATATTATTAAAATCCTTGGATGAGGTCCCACACACAAAACACTTTTGTGTTGATTTATTTTCGGCCAAAACATTGCCTACTTTTCCATCAATCATTGTAAAATGCATCTGAAAATATATTTTAAAATTGGTGGCTCCTTCGCTGTAGAAACAAGGTTTTAAATTTTTAATTTGATTATCTAAATTTTGTTTTTTTGCAAGTGTTAATTCAGGAGTCTCCCGAGCAAAATGAATGTCAATCAGTCGACAGAAACGCGTTGATGAAGGCCTGCAATTTTGCCAAACAAGTACTTCAGAGTTATCGCTATTTTTAAAAATTAACCTAATAGGGACTAAACTAGTGAAGAATACAGAAGCATCAGTGGAGCTGTTATTTGAAAACACTTGCTTATATTCTGACTGCCCTGAAGTACCATCGAAACCATATTTACAAACTAAAACTAAATTATAAGTGTTTTCTGCTGATTCAGCCAAGGTACTTATTACCTCTTTTTGTAATAGCATCAGCCGTGCAGCAGTATGGTGCAATAATGCTTCTACCGGAATAACAGCTTGAGTTTCATTGACTGCAATATTATTGGGATAACATTTTCTTTTTGCCTCCAAAACTTTATCGTACGATGGATATAGATTGCAATTTTTTTGTACAGCTTGCATTTTAATGAATTTGTACTGATGCTTAGATAAATTGGCTTCTACAATTACAGCTAATGCTTCATCAGCAGTTAACTGTGAATGTGAATTTATCTGTTTGTTTTCAAACATTTTAGCTTGCTCAGGTTCGTTACTAATAGTCTTGAGAATTTTGGATGCAGATAAGTTACCACACGATCTGTAGCTCATTTGAGCCGCATAGGTTAACTCCTGGGGCGTTGAAATTTCTCGAAGGGCTTCTGCTTTCCTTCTTTTGGACCGTTCACTACACTCACTGAAGGCTACTGTCTTACGTCCTTTTACTATATTTTTTTTTAAATTTCACCAAAGTTTCAAGCCACTTTTTGTTTTTTTCTAAAAACCTGTCTTTAATCCTAGTTGATTTATTCCACCTAACAATATATTTGTAGTAAAAAGTATTGCAAGTCGATATAAACTCGTTGGGAAAAGCTTGATATCCTGTGAGTTCAGATATTCGTACCTTCAGTTTTTGAAATTTTGCATGGTTGGTTTGGTCGGGAAAGCTTTGAAGTATTTCAAATAATTGCTTGTACGTTAAAGTTAAATAGCTCCGATCTAAAAGAACAAAAAACTAATGAAAGATTTATTCGTGTATCATTACACCTTTACTCCATAAATAAAAAATAAATTATTAACATACTTTTAATTAAACTTTATAATTAAAAACTACATTAAAGTATGTATCTTTAAAGAAAAAGCTTTCATTTAAAAGGGCCCTAAAAAGAAGAAAACAAGCTTCGGAGTAAATCAAACTCAAACACTAATGATGAGTTGATTGGTGAAAAGCATGTTTTGTTTCCCCCTGCACAGATACCGCGTCTAGTTGGAAGCAGTCTTAACGTGCGGGTCCAAAAGGCAAATTTTATACTAACTGTCATTAATTTGACATATTTCACATCCAAAATCTGCCAAAAATACAGTTTTGAAATTAAATTGTGACCTTTGGATCCCCACGTTAAGAATGCTTCCGACTATACCTTAAGATAAACTTGCCAAATATTAGGTTTTTAGGTACTTACACATTGCAACTTAAATAAAAAAAAATAAAAATGGAGCAAACTCGAGCAAGATTTTCTTTTTGATCTCTTTTGCTAGAATCGTGATGTACATTTTAGAGTAATTTTGAAGTCGGAAATGTGGTGAAATCACTAACAAAAATGTTATTATATTAGAGACTTTTAATCATGATTTGTTATGCTTGTGAATCTTTTTAATTTTAATTTACCAGCCCTATAGAAAAGGCACAAAAATCTTTTTTCTTTTAAATACTAGTTACTACATACCTTGAGTATTATTATCCATAACTAATTAAAAAGTTCTAGAGTATTTTGAAACCACCAGTACAATACGAACTTTATCAAAATATTAACGTGTTGAAAATAATGACGCAAACAAGAAACCTTAAGCAATGTTTGACAGGGTGCCGCCGTAACCAAGCAACGAGATATCAATTGTTTTTTCTAGGCCAACTTAGTGTACTGGAGTATTACATATAATTTCGTCATAAATTGAATTAAAAATATCGCAAATGGAAATATCATTTATAGCCAGCTTTTTAAGCAATTCGACCAGTGTGCGACGGAGGCGGAATTGAGATAACATGTTTTTCGGCTTCTAGGGACCCTGAAACGAGATAATCTGAAAAATATCGGAGGGTGATTATTTCACGATTATAATACTTTCCTTTTACGAGGGAAGTAAAATCGGTAAATTTGTCCTAACCAAAGACTTTTTTCGTACAGAATTTGGGCTTCACAGATAACATATTTTATGAATCTATATACCAAGCTTTTTGGTAATAACTTAAAAAAAAAAAAAAAATTAAATAAATTACAGTTTGTTTAGGGATCGCCAACCTTTTCATTGTATCAAACCACTTTAATAACGTTCTGATAGAGAGTAAGCTACCTAAACTGTTTTGACCAAAAAATACATTACAGATTTGGAACTATTTTTTTTATTGTACTAGATTACAATGTTGCGACAGATCTATACCATTCGAATTCAATTATCCATATGTTCGTGTCTAACTCGATTACGGCAATTAAAACGGATACTCGTAATTTTCTGTACGTAAAAAAAACTCATATTAATGTTTCACTTAATACCAAAGATTTTAGAGCTTAATCATTTTAATTCTTCTACTTCTGTTCCAATCTTCAGCAGAGTGTTACCTGGTACATACTGAAATCGATCAATATTATTTTCCTTTGAGCTATAGATTATACCAAGAGCACAACTTCATTAATGTCTTCAAAAATTTCTTAAATTCATTCTTCAAGTTAGATACAGACAATCCGTACGTAAGTTTAACGTTTAACAAATTTGTAAATGTATCGCTGCTAAACCGGCGTGGCGGAGCAGAGCAGCTGCTTGCTGTATATGAACTACTGATATTTCGTAGTTTTTATTACTATTTATGTCATATGGCAATGTAGGATAGTAAGTTTTCAAGTATATAGTATAATATCGATGATGGATATTTAATAGACATTTCTAGAGTTTTTTAAATTTGTCTACTAAACACCTGTGGGATACTAAAAATGTACACGGGAGCTACTGGTAGCTGGTGATCTACAGGTTGGCGAGCATTGGTTTATATGATTTGTATAAAATTACTACCAAGTATTATATGCATAAATACTATATAAACTGTGTTATCTGCACTTAATAGAATTCTGTACAAGGGATGTTCTGGGCGAATATTTTTAGAACATATTAAAGCATTCATCATGTCTACTCTTAATACTAGATTAGGAGTTTAAACATAACCATCAATAAGTCAGACTACTGCTTGAAAATTAAACTGTAATTCAAAATTTAATGCATATTTTGGTATTATATTATATACATTGCTTCTATAAAGCAATCTTGGTTCTTGAAATAAGAGTTTTTTAAGTTGGAATTACTTGTCGTAGTTTCGCATTGGAATGCACAAATGGATGTTTACTTCCTTTTAATGATCTGCGGTCGTGGAGTAAAGAATCCTGAAGATGATTCGTGTTACAGAAGGCAAAACGTCGGGAAGCTATTCCATTCTGATACCTTATAATTCCAAGATCTATGATTTAAAGTTACATTTAATTTTCTATTGAAGGTGACTACTAGCAGGTTACAAACTCATATTTTATATCTTTCACCTCATTTTTAAAATCATTACATAAATTCATAAATTAATTATATTTTTATTTAATTTCAGATGGATTTGAATAGATAACAGGTAGTAAGAAAAAAATTGGCGTCTGACCACGAATTTGTATACACGCTATTTGAAAATATTAGAAAAAGTTAGTTTGGAACTAAGTGGGACGTTTTTTTATTACTCGACAATGTAAAATTATATTATTTTTTCAAACATTTTCTTCCTTATTAAATCAACATTTTTTAATATAAACTAACCTAGATCCCAACATACATAATATGTGTAATAGTATTTTCTCAAGTTTAATAACTACAAAATAAAATTATTACATTCAAACCTTTACCATTTCTACTTATTTATTAAATATATATGAATTTCCTTTGTATCCTAGATTTGTGTTTCGAACCACTGGGCGCTATGCTACGTCGGCGCTAGGTAAAATACCTAAATTAATTGGACCCTTTATTGGTATTACCAAACTTCTTATAACGTGAAAATACTTTGAATGATATCATATTCACCACCACGTAATAATGGTTTTCCTGGAATGGTTTTCTTGTAAAAATTTCCCTGCAATCTTTAAGATATTGGGATTAAAGAAAAACCAGATTATACTCACAATTGTATTTATTTATTTATTTGCAAAATAGACAGGTACACCTCATTTCCTTAAAATACAATATCGTAAATAAACTAATTCTAAAATATACATGTTAATAAGAAAACTTGCCAAAAAATGTCTTACTTGGATCCACTTTTTAAATTTAATTTAAAAAAATACCTATAGCCAATAAGGGATAGGTCACTTTCCATGTAGACGAACCTATTAATATGGGATGTTAATGTTACTAATGATACTACAAAAGTTGTGTACAAAACTAGACTTCAGTTGTTCTGTTCATGATATCTGTACCTTTTTGAAATATAGTATATCAGTGCTGGGCTTTTAATTATTGCCTCAGATATAAAATGTATTTGTAAAATAACAAACCGCGATATATTAGTTGATGGCCATATAATAATTACTTACATTCTTTTTACCACTCAGTTCCCTAATAGTGAATGGGGATTTTATTTTCTGTATTAGATTTCGAGGTGAGGAATACGGTGAAAGACTAAAAGATGAACATTTAAATGCACGGTAGTGTTACAAAAATAATTTTTAGTAGCTAGGTAAAATCTCTTAATTATTACCTTATTAAATAACCGAAATCTGTTGCAGTGTCTGGTAGTCAATTAGAAACTGCTAGTGCAGCATGCAGAGTTTTGCTAAAATATTTACTTAATGCACTGCAGAGTGCTAGCAGTGAGCAATATCAAGATAGCATAGCTATAGAGCGCTACCTCAATGCAGTTAAAGTGCTTTGTATTGGAACTGGTTTACTTAGCACCACTGAAGTGTCTAGTCTAGTTGATACCATGAAAGGAGAGAATCTGCCACAGCAGACCAATGTGCCTTCGAGTGGTAAGTGTTTGTGATGCAGAAGTGTGAATTTTTCAAAAATGTGAAAAAAAATTCTAAAACTTTTTTAAATGTAATTTTTTGTCCAAAAAAACAATTTATTTTTCGAAATACGATTTTTTGGTTTATGATTTTAAAAATTGTACAGACATAATAAACATAGAATTTGAGTTGTAAATTATATATATTTCCAATTAAAAACAATGGAAAGAACCAAATCACACATTAAGTTCAAATTTCATTAGAATTGTTATCTGTATAAAATCACATATAATATAATAATATGCTCAATATTAAATAAATATAAAGAATACTTATTACATAAAACTCATCTCGTTTTCATAGTTAGTGACTTTTTTTGGTTTTGGTAATATAAAAGAAATAAGAAGAGATACTTAATACTTTTTTGTAGCAAGGACTGAGTCTTGAAGAAATATGATAAAAGCGTACATAGAAGGCTGTAAAATATTATTTTGATAATTTGTAGTAGTGGAATATAGAGTTTAAGAAGACACCTAATTAAAAAAAAATTAAAAAAAAAAACAATTTCTCTACCTTATTAGTTTTACGTATATCTATAAAGATATGTTTATAGTACTAATAGTAGTAATTGCGAGCAGGCTGAAGCCTAGCCAATTAATCAAAGTAGACCTTTTGGCTTGCCCCAAGAGCTCACCCCTAACCATCTAACAAACCTCTTCCTTAGACCTTCCAGACCTATTCATATAGATTGCATATCCTTCTAAAGCAGATCCCAAATGTTGTCCCCCTGCAGAAAAGTGCCAAATATGTAGCTGTTAAAAACATACATTCTACACATTATTTTTTTCATAAATTTTGCATTTGAACAATTATTTTGTTTTCCAGAAATTCATACTTCACCATTTGCGATGTTTTAAGAGGTTCCCAGCATCAGGAAAAAGAGGGAAATGTAAGGGAATTCAAAAACTGTTAGGTGAAAGTCAGGAAAAAACGATAATTTTTAATGAAAGTCAAAAATGGACAATTTTTGCCCAATGTCACGGGAAAATAATGTTAATTTTAATTTTATTTTGTTACATAAAATTAGTAAAGCATTATAGGTTGTTCCTGCTGTAAAACAAATTTTGACGCCATACTTAATGCAAAAACCTGTAACTCCTGAATATAGGCAATTTATAAATATTTTTAACAAAAGACAGCTTTATACCCAATACATATGTTAAATATAAATGAAAATAAAATATAAATATTTTGAACTTAGTATCAGTTTTTAGAATCAGAATCAAACATGCAACATAGAACTTTATAATTTTAAGGCAGTTCTTCGAGAATTATGGAAGGTTGTTAACATTATTTTATTATTTTTCCATTGTAATGCTGCAGTAGAATCTGCATATTCAATAAATAAACATTTATTAATTGAAAACTTATTAGAGACAATTTTAGTAGGGCAACATGTTTATAATAGTATTAACGAAAAAATAAGTGTTTTTAATATGGTGGTGAAATGAGAAAACCTGTAAAAAATTTACTTAAAAATTATCAAACTGAAAGAAATAAGAAAATAGAACTGAGTGAAATAGTTGTTGAAAAAAATTAAAGCCAAGCAGGTTTTTCATGCGCGTATTGGAAGTGTTTTAATATTGGGCGTTGGCAGCTCTGTTACAAAAAGAGTTGTTTTTGAAGTAACAATGTATAAAGAAATATCTTTCCTTTGACAACTTTTAGCAAAGTATATCAGGAAATTTCCTCGTAAAGTGTCAAGGAAATCAGGAAAATGTCAGGGAATATCATTTTGACAAATTGCTGGGAATCCTATATTATACTGAACCCTGTTTTTAGGATTTTTAGTTATAAATCGTGAATATATTATTAACATTAATTTCAATTCTATTGGCTTTAAATATTCTAGATACATATCCGAATCAGTTATTATTAAAAATGATAAAAAAGAACCTCGAATTTTAAGTGATCTATGAATTTATCATATATAAACTTATATTGTAAACTAATCGAATTATAGTGGTTTTTGATCATTTCTGATATTTGTAACCTTATTAGGTCATGATAAAGAGACCGGTAACAAACAAGATTCTTCAAAAAATAGACCCGATTTGTCTGTGACAATATTTGAGAGGCTTACCTTACCAATAAGGGATGACCCATCGAATAGTCATGATACCGCATCTAGTCCATCTCTACCAGAGAACTTAGGAGATTCCGATCCTACTGCAGAAATTAATGTAAGCGATATAATTATTTTATATACCTGCGAGTAAAAGTATAGACTTGTTTACAAATATTGCTTATATTTCAGAGACTGTTTCTCAGAGCGAATACGGAAAGTCTGCAAGCTCTTAGGGCAGGAGATACGTTAGTTGACCTGTGTCTGAATTTGCCGACCATCAAAAAAGCTAAAATCAAAGTTGAAGAAGCGCTGGCTGGCAGGGCATTTAGTATACCTTCTAATCATGCTGAAGCATTGGCACATAGAAACAGGTAAGTTAAAATTAATTTAGTTAAAATATTTAAAATGAATGTTATGATTATCAAAAATACACCACATAAAATATTTTTAAATGGAATAACCTCATGTATTTCAGTTATAATTTAAATCTAAAATATGAACTGCCAATTATTATTAATAATGATATTGACTTTTTTATTGCACTTAAATATTATTTTCCTGTAGGAAATTTACATTTTTATAATTAATATGTAGTAAAAAAAGTTCTTTTTTTTTCTATTTTCTAATTGAAAGCGTTCTGAAATGTGCATTTTATTTGTTTTTTGGCTTAAACCCGATATTTTTATTCGGTCATCCACATTTTTAATTTAAAATGACTTAATGTAGTCGATTTAGTCTGAGTATTATTTTTGGTTTTAGCCTTAGTCAAAGTGTTTCAGAAATAACCTTAGCCATCTCAGCGATAAACCTGCCAGTGTTGGAACCCCTCAGCGCCCCTAAATTAGACAAACTATGTAGCCTAGCCATGGCTGCTTTACATATTGCAGTTGCTCAAGCGGCTGCTAGTGCATGTTTAACTGCAGCTAGTGTGGTATCTCCTAAAGTTGGAGGACAACAGGTAGTGATTGCTTATGTATATGTTAACCTAGTTATTATAATATTTGTTATGGATTTAAGATTCGTTCTTTGATGCTTGAAGTTTTCAAATTAACATCTCATCATGTCATAAATATATTTGTAATAAAATTTAAGTTTCTTCATGGTTTAACTGTTTTTTTTTCGTCATTGGCAGTCGCAAGCGGCCAGTCTAAAAGAAGAAGACTTAGATTCTAATTCAGTTAAATTAGTTGAGGAAGCTTTAAGCATGTACTCCTACATTGGAAGTGTTATTAAGTTATCAACAAGAGCAGGTGGTCATGTAAGTACATAAGATTATTTTTAAAACTGAATGGTCAGTACATTTTCCTTCTAATAATAGATAGTCATCAATGCAATATTATTTTTATTCAATAATTTCGCTTTATAATTTAAGTACAATTATATATTTTGTTACTAAGTACAATGAATTTGTGTTATTAGGCCTACCAGAATTACCTTCTTGCCGGCTCGTGGGTGCTAATATGTGGTTTGCAAACCCACCTTACACAAACAACGAGTGGTACTGTCGGTGAAAAAACATCTACCCACCCCTCCAGGGATTCGAGGGAAAGAGATTCAGTTGAAAAAGGTCGGCCTAGTCCTAGCAAGCAAGCACAACAGGTATATTTTAAAAGTCATTAATTAGTGTCATGATTAATAAAAAAATTCTAAATAATACATTTTAAAATTTTCTTTCTATAAAAAATAGCGATTTTAATTTTTTAATTTTATTTATTTTTTTGTAGAGCAGAGAGTCAGTCACAGGTGCAACAGGAAGTGCAGGATCTGCTCGTTCAGGTCTACAGAAATTCCAGCAATGTTTTGGAGTATTAAGTGTTGCTTTGGCCACCAAAGCATTGGCCTTACTGTCTGATCTATTTGACGATCTCAGTTTAGAAGTATGTGGGGGAACTGTTGGCAGTGTAGTAACAGTAAGTAATTTTGTTGTGTATTTATCTGTATTTAGTTTAAAATGTGATTCAAATTTCTAAGTTTTTCAACAAATATGTAGCTTGTTCGGAAATCATGTCTAAAAAGTCGTTTCTATTTAATATCTCTGGATATATTTACAAGGGTAACAATGGAGTTTTTGTGGTTATTAAAAGCCACATTTGACCACGGTGCTAACAAAAAAATATACCCGACGAAATAAATTAGGACGGAAAATAATCAACTACCTTTTACGGATTATTTAATATATTTGAAATGTGACTTTTAATAACCATAACTTATAGTCAAAGACTGTCCTATAAAATTAAAACCAGTTTTAGGGAAACAGCTTCATGACTTATTGAGCCGTTTCCAGATCTTGGGTAATATGTACTTTTAAATGTTTAATGTTGAAATACCATCTCAAAATTTTCACCTTTAGTTCCTGGCACCCATTATATGTGGTCAAATTGAGTACTGAATTTTTGAATTCCAGTTTAAACAAAATCACATGATTAGTTTTTGTAGTATTAATGAGTTCTTGATGAAAGTGTTCCTTTATTATACTAGTGTTTATGCTGGTCTTTATATATATATATATATATATATATATATATATATATATATATATATATTAAATTATTTATCAGCAGCGTTTTGATTATGTTTTTAATAAATCCTTCAGATCGAACCAGCTCCTTTAGCAATTTTGGGTCAGTTTACCGCTTTACAACGCGTTGCTAGGATACTTGGTGCAGCACCCCTCAACCACTTATTGTTCTACCTGTCTATAGTCAGTTACAGAAAAGCATGCTCATTGAAGCGACTCATGCCGCCTGAGGGCGACAATTTTAGCCAGTCTGACTCTACTGCTTATTTCGAAGATATGATTCTTTGTAGTGACGAAAATTCGACCGACGAAGGTAGAGTATTTAACTTTGTTGAGTCGATAGCCTTAGTTTAAACGTGATTCATGTATATTCGGGAACCAGGTTACAAGAATAACATCATTATTAATTAGTTACATCATTATTCATTCAATAATTAAGGTTTTCGTTTTAATGCCCAAACTTAACAAAAAGTATTGTATGACCCTTATTTCCAGAACACGAAATCTGACAAGCAATGAACTTGGATTATAAATATATAGTTACTGGTTTCAATGATATTTTTGTTCTTGTATCACTCAACTAGGTAACTAATTTTTCACCTTGTCTTTATTGATTTATTTGTCATAATTCTTTCTCAGATGATGACAGCGAACCGATTTTAGGCCAATGGTTTGAAGAAACCTTGGCGCCTCCAGAGCCTTGCGAGTCCAAATCACCTTCTAGTTCTGAAAACGTAGACTCTAAGTCCAATAATCAATCCAATCGTGGTCAGTCCATCGTTCCTGAAAAAGGAGAGGTAAGAAATCAAGGGATTGTTCTGACTAATATTTATAATTAAATGTATAACATATCATTAGAAATATTTATAATAGCAAAAGTTATGGTACGAACGGGGATCGGACCCGTACCTCTGGATCACTAGTCCATCGCTCTAACCAATTGCGCTATCGTTCCACTGATAAGCAATTCGTTAGAACTTGTACATATTCAAACCCAGTATCATAACCATTGTTGATCCTGCCAAATATTCTAACCTTATGGCGCGGTATTCCTGACTGGACGTCAAATCTGACATCGCTATTAGGTGTCGCCCATATTAGTAAATTCATAATTTTACGTTATGGCAGGATCAACAATGGTTTTGATACTGGTGGGTTTGAATATGTACAAGGTCTAACGAATTGCTTATCAGTAGTACGATAGCGCAATTGGTTTGAACGATGGACTAGTGATCCAGAGGTACGGGTTCGATCCCCGCTCGTACTATAACTTTTGCTATTGATTATAAATATTTCTAAAAATATATTTCACAGTTAAAAATAAACTGATGAAGTACTTCTATGTCATATCATGGCTTGAAGAGGATATTGGAGTGAATTTGAATTTTCGATTTTGCCATTGCAGATGTAAATAATTGATAGTTCTTGATTTTAGACCCTGTCAGAGTGGTTTCATTATCCGACGTTTTACCGTCGATTGCTTGAGGTATCTTCAGACATGTTTACTATAAGAGATTGTAACCCTGAATGTGTGTCCCTATCTCATGGCGAAAAGATTCCTGAAGATGCCTCTTGCATTCGAAGGCGAAACGTCGGAAAATTATTCCATTTTGACAAAGTCTATTTCCAAGAACCAAGATTTTTGTAATTGACGTGAAAGTTTTCCTGTAATTTGTCCGACAGAAATCGCAAGATTTTCGTGAGCGCTGGTTCAGCCAAATACGAAAAATAGCATTTGTTCTTGAAAAATTAATTTTCGTTTAATAAAAAATCAGCGTGCTTTGTGAAAATATTTTTCATAAAACACGACGATTTTTGGTAATAAAGTTTGCCTAAATTTTATAACTGAGAAGTCTGTAGATTTCAATAAACAAAAATAAAAATGTTTGAAATAGAACCAAAAAAAAATCTAACTTATCTTATTCATGAAAAAACAACATATTCCTATTTGGAACATTTTTTTTTCTAATTAAATAAGATCTTGAAGGGAACAAGGGTTTTTAAAGTTACTGCGATATAGTCTTAAATGGGGTGAAGTTCTTTTTGATTATGGTTTTTTTTAAGTAAAAATATTAAAATTCTCTGGAATGGTCTATTCTGGATTTTTGGAAATGATACTTTGTAATAGAATATATATCATAATTACAGGTGGATGGTTACATCTCATTGGCAACAAGTATCTTTGTGTTTCTTAACAAGCATTTCTTGTGCTCGAAGTCGACTTTTGTTCATAGATATGTAAAGAACGGATTGACGGAACAACAGATGATTATTTTAGCCGCCATTATACGAGACTTAGATAGGGAGTGGGCCAAATCGGAACTTGGTAAGAGCAGCTGGTACTTAAGTGACCATTATTGACTATTCTTATTTTATACAGGTACATTTTGCGTTTGTGGGTGTTCAGTTTTCGATGGTTTTACGGGGTATCTACGTTATGAGTAAAGATAAAGAATTCGGGTTTTTGCGGCAATTCTGCTTTTTTTGCAAAACTTACGACAGCTTAACCAAAATTTTCATATTCCGCTTTATTTCTGAGATACAGGGTAAAATGGAAAATATTGGAATTTGGTTTGCCCGCTGTTTCGTTTCTCGGTTATCTTTCGGAAATGTAAGAACTGACTTATACATTTTTTTATGCAGAATACAGTAGCGTAGTAGTAATCATAATAAGGGCGCTATAATTAAGTGAAAGTACATACAGCGAAAATTCAAAATTACGTCTAGGAGTAACAAGCGGCGACTGAATTTTTTTTTTATTATCCCTGTTCAGTATTTTTTTGCAGATGCGTAACTAATGACTGGCTACGCCACTGGTAGCAGTAGTAGTTGTCATTTTTTAGGAAGAACCTAAAGCTGTGTTTTTTAATGTATACTGTCTGTATACTTTTAAACCATCTTTTGGTTTGTTTTTGTGCTTTTTAAAAAAAAATATATAATATATTTGTCAAAATTTGGAATAGGCAGTAATTTTTCGGAAATAGTCACATGACTTGTTATCTGTTTAAATTGGCATTTATTAATAGAAATCACGGAAATGGGTTTTTTTTGCTAAAATGTGAAAAAATGATATATATTTTTTAGTTTTACTTATGTATATCGAATTTTAGTAAGAAATGCCAAATTTTAATTTTTAAAACTTTCTAAAAGCAAACAATTAAAAACCTGAAATAATTTAAAATTTCGATTACTCTCCTTGATTATTATTATTATTTTTTCGTAATTTAAATAATCTATATCTAAACGTGCCAATTTTGCATCAAACTTACATATATACATACATATGAACATACTTTTAAGAAGAGATTTTATTTTTCTCGAAAAAAAAAGTTCTAATGGAATATTTAGATATAAGAAATCTATATACTCTAAGTAAATAGGAAATTATCTTAGATCTTCAGTAAGTGAATTGTTAATAATTTAGGCGATAATTAGATTTTATTTTTTTTAACGACAGATCTTTTAACAAACAAAAATTTTTTTGGCTTTTAAGCATCTGAATAAAAATATTTAACTTTAAATTATTTGAAGCAATAATTTGAAGCAAATAATTTATAGTTAAATATTTTTATTCAGTTGCGAAAAAGCCAAAAAAGATTTTTGTTTGTCAATCTAAACGCAACAAATATTCTGAACACATTTAAAAACAGATTTTTTATCAGTTGGGCGATTTGGTGTAAATTTAAATTTAAAGTGAAGTCCTTTCGGAGTAGCAAACCTTATAATTTATTGATTGATCGATAGTTAATGTCTATCAGCTGATCTATAACCAGTTTGGTCTAATTTAAAATAAAAGGAAGTTCTTATAGAACGTACAAACAATATAACCCAATTCATGGTTGGTTGATAATTGATCTTTTGCAGAATGTTTAAATTAAAGTAGACAATTTGAATTGGAGTAGGCCATAGAAGGTATCAAAGGGGAAATTAAATTTAAAAAGTTCAGTCAAATATTTGTAACCAATTCATCATAACAGATATACAAATAAAATACAAAGTTTCGAAATTTTAGAATTAATCTTAACTTAGTTAAATGTAATATGTGTGTTTTAACTAGCAGGATATCCAAATTAAATTTACAATTTACACAATTTTGGAAATAAACATTTAGATTTAATTAATAGAGAAATAAATATCAAATGTACATACATTTAGAGAAGATATTTACGACAGGAATATTAATAGAGTTCCTATTAATATACATAATTAATATAAATGAAAAGAGGTTTTTTATATAGAGTTTCAATTTATATAAGTATATGATACCCAAATTTGGAAGACAAATATAAACATTGATTCTACTAAGAGAGGTTTCTGAATCTACTTTGTAATATTCAATAAGTAATTAATGTTTGGCCATACCTACATCCATATGATTGAAAATAAAAATACATATTACTTATCTTTTCACAAGTTTTATTTTGGAAACGTCCATACTACGGCGTCACTCCCTGTAGACTATGTCTAGCCTAAAACAGGAACCGTAGAACCCTCTGGAACAGCCACACAGCACTGGTCCAGCAAAAATTTGACCACCCAGTTATGAAAATCCATTGATAAGTTGAACATTATTCCATGAATGAATTTAAATTATTTAATGAATAAAAGTCCATTATTTAGAAATAAATGGAAATTGAAATTTTCGTAAGATTAATAAAATAATTGAATTACCAGTTCTTACAGCTAGTTAAAAACGACTCTCCATCACTGCTTTTAGATGTTTGTAATGGATACAAATCCAGCTTATGCCAAGTTAAAACATTAACTAAACTCCACTAGAGATAAATCTCTAAAACAGCTATCTACAATGAGAAAAGATTACAGAGGAGTTTTAAAACAGCTTCTAAAAGATTTTTAATCACAAAAAAACAGATCCCGAAAACAACGTTTCGGATACGGCGCTATTTCAAAATATATTTTAGCAGTCAAGGTCTTTCATAAGACAGGAAACTCGCAACTCGCTGAAATACAATCGAGAATTGTGGAATTGTAATAAACACGAGAATGTGTAATTTCTTACTTCCTAAAGAATTAATTAGAGTTCAGTTCATACCAATAACAAATTTAACATCATGCTTGAAATATTTCAAAAGTGGCGATAATCTGTATATTTAAAATCTAAGCCAGATTTTTCAACAAGTTCGTGAGAGAGTTGTACTGCACCAATTTATATGATTTTTTCTTTAAATGATTGTCTGGTTACCGAGACCTTCCAACACTGTTTTTTGTTTTGTTTTTGGTTTGCCGGGCAAGCTAGTCAATTTTTAGTTCCGTTTGTCTGCGTGTTTGAGGAACCGATAATGTCCGATTTAAAACAATCAACAAATAAGTATGAGAGAGAGGCCATATTCCCTGTTTATCTAGATCTTCTAAAACCAATTATGCGGACTGAGTCGAGGCCCGAGTCAAGGTTTTTCAAATCTCTTCTGACAGATGTGTGAAATTTTGTCTATTTATTAAACCCGTACTTGTAATGAAGGCCTTCATCAGATCAAATAAACTTCCGTCAAAAATAATTTCTCTACTGCATATGTACAAATACCTACTGCAAAATTCCATGCGGTGTTGTGCATCACCAGGATGTAAATGGTAAACTAAATTATTCTCCTTTAGTCTAAATTTGTGTTTTTTTTTAATAATTTGTGCTCATGATTTCTTATCTCTAGCCGCGTTTTCTATTTAACTCTTCAACTTCTCGGTTGGACTTATTAGAGGACTTCAAACAGGGTTTATTAAATGATCCATAATTGTCAAATTTGATTTGATTTTATTTTAAGGAAAATTATTTTATCGGATTGACTTTCTGAATGGTATATGAACAAATAATATTTAATTTGAAAATATATAGAATAAACCGAGACAGTAACAACCTACCTATTGAAATATAATTCTGCAATTCTATCAGCATTTTCGCCGCTTTGAATAAAACAGACAGGCATTTCATATTTTAGGGAATACTCAAAATTCACATTTACCGCCATTAAAAACACAAAAATATTATAAGGACAGCTAGAAAATTAGCAGATATTGACTAAAAAACCTATTTGCCTGTTACAACAAGCGGACAAAAATCGGTTGACGATATTGACGATTATATATTTCTAAAAAGCTAAAAACAAGCAGGAAGCGATGGGCAAAAACAAATCTGACTACACGACTTTTACCTGCGTACAAAATGTATAAAAATCAGTTCGTGTCTTTCCGATAAGTTGAAGGATAATTGAGAGACATCGGGGGTCGCAAAATGCAATATTTTCAATATTAGCCTGTATCTTGGAAGTGAAACCGGCGATGAATATTTTTAAGTCATCAGAAGTTTTGCGAAGAAGTAATACAGTGTTGCGAAAATTCTAACCCTCTATCTTTACTAATTAGGGAAATACCCCGTAAATCCATCGAACACTAGATCTACAGCTACTTGTAGTTGTCGTTATGAAGCTTAAGATTATATTCCTTAAAATAAATATGTAGTTGTGTTATTTTTAATTACTATGAACGTATTTTTCTTTTATTTTTTTACATCTACCATGGTAGTATGAGACTAATCAAGTTAGCAAGATTAAATATAGTAATCAAATCAATAGGACGATTAATATAAAAAAACAAAAACAAAAAAAATTGTATTAGGAACAAAAGTTTAAAAAATCCTTACTGTTACTAAATATATCATTTGAATATATTTAATGAACTAGGTAGTTAATTGAAGTAATGTAAATACATGGGCATTTATTTGTATGAGCCTTCAGTAAATGGCACAGGGAATTCTCTCCACCATAATCAAGTAAATTGCAATATATTTATACATAATTTGATTCTTTTTGAGGTGTAAGAACATAGTCATTGTATATGCAATAGTGTTAACTTGTAAAAATGCTCAACTAACTACCTGATAACCCTATGTGTTTCTTATAGGTGGTCAGTATGGAGATTTTTCAAGCGCGCTCATGAAATTCACTCATAACTTGATAACCAGCAACAACTTAACCTCCTTGCAAGCATGTTTACTAAACCATTTGGGCGTTTCTCCATGGAATGCCGACGTTCCTCATGCTTGGCCTCTACAAGTTTATCCTCGAACCTTGACGGTCTTAGCACAGGTAAGAATAAATATTATTCTGTTATATAAATGTTCTTTAGAATTAAAGGAAAAATATATTATAGGTTTTACTTCTGCGACCACAAAATGAAAAGGAAGCATCTGTGATAAGTATATGGCATAGATTGGTAAATACATTAATTGAAAATGTATTGAATAGTCCACAAGTATCAGGAGACACCGATATTGAAGGTGTGTATTTATTTAAAAAGTCATAATTTCAAACATATATATTTGACTAAAATTCGAAGTCAATCTGATGAGTAGTTTTGAGCTGTGCCGCGAACTGACAGACAAACCTATAGACGAACCGACGGAATTATAAATAATAAAATAATAATAATAAAAAAATTTTTGGCATCTAGGAACGCTAAAACGTGAAGATATGTAAAACCTGAGAGGGTGATCTTAAAAATTGTGTTTGGTCGCCATTTTGTTAAGCCACCTTATACCACAGTCAGTTATGGCACACAATTTGAAAATGTTCATTAAGTAGTTTTTCAGGCTGAATTTTTAAATATTTTATTAAGCCTGCCATGCGAAACATGTTTGCAGGGATTCTGAAACGTAAAGATCTGAAAAAATCTTGGAGGGTGATTTTTTTACTACTAAAATACTTCCGTTTTATGAGGCTAGTAAAAATAAAATCAATATCAATTATGTGCATATAAAAAGTTACATATGTTCTTCAATTCATAATAAATAGCTATGTTTTTTTTAGATTTGAATGTAGAGCACGCTGAAGTTTTGCTATATCTCTTTCATTCTTTAAATTTAATGCAAAAAAAATCAGTAGTTTTGCTGATGGCGGGAGGGGTGCTCAGATGTTCAGAAATAGCCAGAAGCAACTTAAAAGATTCCCAGTTGTTAAACTTATCTAGATTACTATTGCTTTTCGACTATATAATGAAGCATTTATACGACGTACCCACGTCTTTGTTAGAAAAGGTAAGACATGTGCATAATAATTTTAATATAATGTAGTAATTTGTTTAGATTATTTTCTCTCGGAGGTGGGAAATTCTTTAATGCAGAATACCGACTAAAACCCACCCCCTGGTACTGAAGCTTTGCAGCTTATTGTGCCAGTGTGGAGGGGTCGGTGATGACGACATCGTGTTAACCTATCCATCTTAAAACTCTGAGCAAATTTGCTCAGGACCAGAATAGGAAAATTCAGAACTTTCTCTAGTCGACCTTCCTGAGGAACAAATGCCTTTTGCAATCCAGTCCCGCACAATGGCACAATGTTGGCACTCAACAGGAACGTGTTTCTTTCCGTCGACGCACATAGTCTAGATGTTACATTTGGACACCGAAGTGCCTTTAGGGCTGCCTGGCCATGTGAACAGATGCGCTGATCTACATAAGCCCTTCTTTTATTACACCGCACACATTGAATGAATAATGGCGAAAATTTCTGCTTGAAAAAAAGTAAGAAATTGATATTTCTCCTTGGCCCCTATCTATAGATCCCAGTTCTAGCTCCTTCATCGGTCTTTGATCCATCTGTAAACCAGACCAACCCATTACGAAGGAGAGACACCCTGCCATCCAACCATCCTCGATTACCACCTCAAATGGAGGGTCTTAAATAAATAAATAAAAATAAATAGCCTTTATTTCCAACAGGTAAAAAACCCACTTACAGGAAATTCAATAACAAAATTAAGTGAAAACACAAAAAAAAATACAAAACAACTGTTTTGTGAGATACAACAATACTTAAATCTAAATCTAAATCTAAATATGTATTACAGTACCTAAGTTAGTTGATCTAACATTTAATAAAAAATAGAAAATTAAGTAAGTAAATTACATGTATTAACAAAAGCAACTTAATGAGTGTTTGGATCACTCCAGATTTAAAAAGGAATCGATGATGCTACTCAATGAGTCAAAGTGCAAATCGCACGCATGAGCCACCGAGTTGAGGACTGAACACATAAAGTATACCGGACTCCGTCTAAAAATATTTTAATGTCTTAATAATAACTTGTGTGGTCTCATTCCCAATAAACAGATTATTTTCTAGCTGGAGTCTCATTCTCAGCTCCCTCTCACAATGCGCAGAGGTGGCAGTCTGAGAATAACCTCCATGTACCTTATGGGCTTCATCATACGAGTGATGACCAACCAAAACACTTGTTATATTATATACTAATATTATATTTTAATATATAATATGGAAGTATTTTTTTTAATTTTAGTGTTTTTACATTTTACATATTATTACTTTTGGCCACCGTACCACGGCTGCATATGGTCTCGGCACAGCAGTGTACAAGCTTTCTACCATATGGTAGATAGTCACCGATTTATTAATTAAGGTTTTCGATATGCTCGTGCCAGGTCAGACTGGAGTAAAAAGACACTCCCAGATACTTGACCTCCGTGGACATTGGCACAATTCACCACAAGTCCTAAGTGGACCCAATTCTCCCTCTTGGTGAAGGGGATTATGGTAGTTTTGTTCACACTGATACTAAGACCCTCTCAATTTACCCACCTTTCTACAATTTGCCTCCTGCATTCGGTCTCTAACTGTCGAATTGAATTTGCCATTTACAAGAATATCCAGGTGGTCAGCATAATCCAATCTTGTATATCCAGCTCCGTAAGCGACCTTAGGAGACAATCCATAATGGAGTTCCAGAGCAGAGGGGATAAAACTCTTCCTTCTGGGCACCCTCTCGCTAGTCGTTACTATAGCTGCCAAATTTTTTCTCAGCGCAGTATATATCACTCGACCTTTTATCAAGCGTCAATCTACCTACAGCAGGTCCTGTCAACTCCTAGCTCACTGAGTGACCCTACTATTGACGCGGGGGAGACATTATTAAACGCCCCGTCTATATCTATATCAAGAAAAGCTGCTGGCAGCACTTTTTTATTTTTAATCGGATCCTTCACCTTGCTGGTTAGCTTTTGAAGAGCTGATTCAATTGATATTCCTGCCTTGTAGACATGCTGGTCTTAATGAAATGGAAATGTCCTCAGAACATCATCACGAATGTACCTATCCACCAGTTTCTCTATTGCTTTGTGGGCAAAACACAGTGCTTATTGGCCTGTATTCTTTTGGTTTCTAGTTGTTCGGGCCTCCATGCTTGCGTATAAACAAGACTCTGGTAAACCTTCATACCCTCAGTATATACCCTAGGTCAACCTGGCCCTAAACTAGTGCGCAGTTTAAGAATCAGTGTGTTCGAATTCTCCTGTAGTACAGCCGGAAAAAGTCCATCCGGTCTGGATGATTTAAAAGCGTCAAAGGAGTTAATAGCAC
The DNA here is from genome assembly GCA_030620095.1 of Kuschelorhynchus macadamiae. Taxonomy (NCBI): domain Eukaryota; kingdom Metazoa; phylum Arthropoda; class Insecta; order Coleoptera; family Curculionidae; genus Kuschelorhynchus; species Kuschelorhynchus macadamiae. The sequence continues at coordinate 48,850 of JAUTXW010001616.1, forward strand.
ACTTGACCTTCGCTGGAGTTACCACCTTTTGTTTAGATATACAAAACTCACGTGAATATATTTTGAAAATTAGTTTAGAAATAAATGAAATATTAATACTATTTTCCTGTACAAACTTTTTTTAGATTCAAAGAAACCTTTTTGACTTAACCTATTTAAACCCAGATTACAAGGAAAGTGGTACTCCAAAATCTGAAGCCACATGGAAAGAAATAGAAGAACCATTTAGAAGAATTTCAAATGAATCCCATCCAACACCAAGGTTCTACAAACTATCCAATTTAGAGGTACATTTGTGTATTGAAATAGATGTCATAAATTATACATATATTTTTACTATCCTGCTATAACTGTCCATATTGTAATCGCATATATTTTCGGAAAAGTTTAGAAGCCACCGACACAGTTACTTGATATTTTTCCGATTATATATATATATCTATATATATATATATATATATATATATATATATATATATATATATATATATATATATATATATATATATATATATATATATATATATATATATATATATATATATATATATATATATATATATATATATATTTAAAAAAATATATATATCAAAAAACGGCGAAACACATCAAATCTATTTTTTTTTTGATATACATATATAATCTCTAAAGGGAAAAATCAGCCCCCTGAAGAAAACAAATTTTATAAAAAAATCAAAAAACTGTGTAAAACGTGTTAAATTTATTTTCTCTTTTTGTATGTAAAAACACGTATTTCAACCATATAGCTGCCTGAAAACGAAATTAAAAAATTCAATACACTTATTTTTTATGTTCATTACAATTACGTTTTAGAAAACGGTAAAATAGGTAAAATGTATATTTTTTTTATATTATAAAAGTATTGTTTTTCCTTTATATAGTGTTATTCTAAGGGGTGAAACAGCTATCAAAATTAAAATTTAAAATTTGTGTAATTTTATTTGTTATAAAATTGTGTTTACAGGGAGATCCTAAGGGGTAAAACAGCTTTTTAAAAGCTGAAATATTTTTTTTATTTCAGAAAGTATTTGCATTTTTAAAATTTACTATATATTTTTTGCTTATAAACATCAACCGGACAAAACTAAGCAAGTACTATGTTTGTCAAGACATTTTTTTCGTATATCCTTTATTATTTCAGGTTAGCAACCAAGATTCCCCAAAACTCGATGGCCTGGCCTGTAACTTCATTTTGGGTACCCCAGACAAACTCAGATATCCCCTCCTCCTGGACGCCCTTATTGAAATTTTAAACGTCACGCATAACGTCACTGCGACAAGTGCCTCAAAAATGACCATTCTAGGTTTGTGTGCAACCCAGTATTGTTTTACGATTTGCTGGAGACTACTACATCTATTACCTCCCTCAATACCCTACATGGAGAGGTTAGCCACAGGGGAAATGTTAACTCCTGGTTCTCTTTTGATGCATTCCTTGATATGGGGCCCGCGGGCAGCGCATAAGAACTTCAATAGGTGGCTAAAAGATTGCCTTGTTAAACAGGTAAGATATACCATATCTGCTAGTGTTGCAAGGTAAGCAGTGTTGTCATAAGCACAGTAATGGTTAAGTATTTTTTGCTTGTTTCTAATTATAAATAAGGATGAAAGTTTTGTGACGGCACTTTAAGGCGCGCCTTCCTAAAAAATTGTCGCCCATGCGACTCTTGATGTAAGTATATAAACAATTTTTAGTAAACCCCATAGCTCAAAAACGATTTCTTCAATTAGCTTTAATTTTAGCTTTGGTGTTGTTGATTCTGGAAAATATCATTTAGATTCATTAAAAAATTAAAAGTTAGGCCAGATGTTTATTAATGCTACACATTTACTAGATCTTTATGCATATGGCATTATTGATTTAGTAAAATACATAAGTAATACTGATGTAATAAACGTGAAAACATTTTTGACTAATATGGTAGTTCTTAGCTAAGCTGAATCTAAATTTAAGGTACACCTTATCCCTAAATCGGTTTTCTAGCTTTTAGACATGTCCTGTCTTGGTTCTTGTAGCAACAGGGCAATTTTTATACCTATATAATACCTAAATAATTCAGCAACTGGTACTGATTGTCTACTTTAAAAGTAATTAACATATTAGATATAAAATTGGAAACTTTAGCACAATCTAAATTAGAATGTATCATTATAGGAGATATAAACATTAATATTCTTTAAAATGATAAAATTACCACCAGAGTTCAAGATCTCGATCATACAAACATTTTTAAATTATTAAATACCAACATTCCCATAAGGGAGGCGAGTCCTAGTGCATCTTTGATTGACCACGTATTAAATAATTCCTCAAAAGATATTTGGGTAAATTTAACAATAAGTCAAGTGATCACAGTATGATTATAAAGAACTTAAAACATAATTTAACTGATTTGGACAATATAAAAGCTAAACTTACAGATGTGAATATATTTTACCAAGAAGTTTTAAAAGTTTTTGAAAGTTCGTCATTTGATAAAACAATTAGAGTCAAACGAAAATTAAAGGGATGGTTTAACCGAGAGTTAGCAAAAGTGATTAAAATTCGAGATACTTTTTTATAATAAAGCTAAAAAACATCCAGATAACTTCTTATGTAATCAACAGTACAGTGAATATAATAAATTACTAAAGAAAACATTGGCCAAGCGAATTCCAGATATACCAACAAGTATGGTACTATGAATAATTGTTCTATATTTTTGGATCCAGAAGAAATTTCTGTTGAGGACATTGAAGATATAGTATTGAATATGGATGTAAAAAATCTACTGAATTTGATTAGTATATCAAAGTTATACACAATGTTAAAAATGAAATTATCCCAATTTTGCTTTACCTTATCAAAATTTCTCTAAGGACAGGTATTTTTTCCAGAAAAATTGAAAATTGCTAAAGTTTTGCCAGTATATAAATCAGGAAAAAAATAATGTTAATAATTATCGTCCAATTTCAGTGCTATCAACTAATTCAAAAGTTTTAGAAAAAATTGTACACATAAAACTTTTTGAAAACGAAAAAAATTGTTTGTAAATGGTCAAAACAGCTTTGCTAATTATAGAGATACTAACATTGCAATTGCTGATGTTACAGATATTCAAAATAATGTTGATAACATGTAGGTATTTGACACTGTCAATCACAATATTTGTTCGAATTGCAAATAATAAAAGTTCTCTAAAATATATAATCTGCTGTGTAACGCAAGGTTCAATTTTGGGCCAAGTCCTTTTTTGATACATATTAACTCAGTGTCAAAAATAAATTTAAAGGGAAATATTAAGTTATTCATGGATGACACTACGATAATATACTTTGGTAATGATAGCTACCAAGTTCATAATTATTTAAATAAAACAATCGCATGGTTCCAATATTTTAAATTGACTCTTATTTTTGAAAAGTCCTCTTTTATGTTTATTAATGTCTCAAAATTAGATAATTCCATTTATATTTAAGGTGCAAAACATAAAATGTTCTAACTTGATAAAGTTTTTGGGTAGTATAAATATTGATTAAAATTTAAATTGGAAAACACATTTATCATCTAAGGAGTAATAATTCCCCAGTAATAAGAATTTTATTTGAAGTTACAAATTATATTCTACTATAATATTTAAAATGTATTTATTTTTCACTTTTTCAAAATTTTAGTATATAATATCTATGGGGATCTCCATGTTTGTCGGTTATTAATCTTTACAAAAGTGACAAAATAAAGTCATAAATGTATTCATAAATTACCTTTTTTAGAACCAACAAATTCAATGTGTCTGTGTCTACTAGACTTAAGGAATATGATTGTAATATGTATAAGTAAGAAACAAATTGTCGCTGAACACCAGCACTCAACAGACATATGATCAATGTAAAAGATATCAAAGTTCTTGCATCAGTCTCGGGTTATTATAAACGAAAAATTAGAGAATCTATTAAAATCATCAAGCACTCTGAAAATTTCGATAGAGGATATTTCTGGAAAAATTATGTGCCATTGTATATTTATTATTTTGTTATGAGTGATTTTTTTTTGTTGTCGACTTTCCTCTTCTTTTTATTTTATGTGAATTATTGAATTACATTTTTTAACATTAAAATATGTTGTAATGCCCTTGGGTAAAGTGCGGGACACGAAAGAAAACCGGGCGGAGTCAATCGGTTTAGGAGGGTCGGCCAAGAAATCTCCTTAAACCAGTGGTGTCCCGTCGTTCTTTAAATAATATGGCACTCCTTTTTGACTATACGCACTTCAGATAATTAAAAAATGTAACTATGCTTAATGACCCTTTATCTGTATTTGTCTGTTTTCTTTCGTATACCGCACTTCTATACCTCTTTTGTGTTGCAAAAACGGCGAGCTTTCGAATTTTAAAATTATTTAATTTTGATTTTTCTTGATCGATTTACCTATAAATATATTTTTTCGTGAGTTCTCTCATTAACGGTCCCCTGGCTACTGCCTACGTCCACTATTATTGGACCACCCAGTATGGTAATACACGATTTACAAGTCCAGATTTTACAAGGGCAGCCAGCATCAGATCCAGTGAACGAGATTTATCAAAATTTTAATTTATGCAGTTTGACTTTGGGCTACTCGGGTATGCCAAAAGTGGCCGTCTGTCTCCGTTTGTCATATTACTTTATACAGGGCGTTTCCTACTATATAAAGGGGGTGTTTTTATGTCCTAAAAGTCTTAACTTTTGAGATACAGGATGGTAAAGTTTAAAAAGAATCCCAATTCTGAAGCTATTTTTCAAAAATCGATTGTTAATAAAAAATGCCCTTTTATGAATAAAAAAACGTGTATTAAATTTCACGCAGTTATTTATTTATAACAGCATCAGAATTAGGATTTAAAAAAAAATGTTTTTAAAACCCATGTATCTGCAAAGTTAAGACTTTTAGGTTCATATTAAACTTTTTTTCTTAAAAGGTCCGAGAATCACCCCCCTTTAACGTTAGCACGCAATTAGGAAACGCCCTGTATAGTACTTCACAATGACGCCCCCTGTACATATGACAGACGGAGACAAACGGTCACTTTTGGCGTACCCGAATAGCCCAAAGTCGAACTTCATAAATTAAAATTTTGATAAATCTTGTTCACTGGAATCAGTGCTGGCTCACCTACTAGAACTACATTGATGTGTTAATTTTGGAAAAATATGAGTTCTGTAGTCTTTCAAATATTAATTGCAATATTAGATATTTTTTGACACCAGTTTATTGACAGTTACTTTATGAACCATTTTACAAAATATATAAAAAAAACTAAACCATTTTTGAGGTTGACGGCTGTGATTCTAATGGTTCGATTCCTTCTAAATCGTTGTCTTCCCTCTGAAATTGATGAGGTTTCGTCGTCCCTACTTGAAGAGCCCAGTGTGATAACTAAATTATCAATAACCGTTTCAATTTCCACTTTTCTACCACACGTTCTACTTCCCAGTATTTATCTTCAATAGAACCAACATGTTTAACATACGATTTCCAATTTTCAGCTGATATTGAGTCAAGTGCTTCTAATGTTATTCTATTTAAATCTTTAATTGAAAGTTCACCGGTGTTGCGCTATCGAATATATTTTTTTATTCCATGCAAGCTCAATAGGGTTGAGGTTGCACATGTATGGACGCAGCCTTAAAGGTGTATGACCGAGGTTCTCTAGGCTTCATATAATTGATATTTTCTCCATGTTGGATCACATACCCGATTGTTCGATTTAAGCCACGATATCATATAAGCTTTTGTAGAGTATTTAGTTGGCACTTTATCTTCTACGTGAGAATGATAAGATGCATTATCTATTACCACGCGTGATTTGGGAGGAATGTTAGGTAGAAGCTTTTCGAGCAACCACTTTTCAAAATTATCTCTATTCATCTGTCCATGATAGTCTCCAGTTGTTAGTCCCTAGCGAAAAACTAAAGCAGCACCTGCAACAAATCCGGCTTCTGAACCAGCATGAACTATAATAAAGCTATTTCTAGAGCGGATTCCCTGAACAACACCTGTAAGACTTTCACTTTGCCAGCATTTGTTCACTGTCATCATTATCTACCCACGTTTCGTCTAGATACACAATATTGCTTCCTTCTTCCCTATATTGCCTTACAGTTGGTAGTTGATATTTCATCCGCCAGTGAAAAATATTTGGTCTCTCAATGAGCAATTTTCGTTTGTTTTGGCATTTGCGCCAAACAAAACCATTTGATCGTAAAAGCCGATTTAAGGTTTTATACCCATACGAAAAATCTATTTTGTTCTTTACAACACGAAGTAGGGGTTTGCAGGTCGGAACCTTCTTCAAGTTTATATAAAAATCCTCTATTGTTCGTCGAATTACTTGAAAATCACCATGGTCAATTTTATCTTTGTCTGATAATCGGGGTCTTTTTTTACCAGGAGATTTTAAAGGTGAAGTAGAACATGACGATCATTATGTTCTCTTTGATTTATCTTACACTACTTTCCGAAACACCATTGTAAAATGCAGCGCGTTCTGTTCGATTTTGAATTGGAATAGTCACACTATTATTTTCAGCTTCTCTAGTACAGGCCTCTATAACGCTCGCATTAACTTCACGTGCACCGCTTCGAATGGTTTTTCCTCTTTTGCTCGCCATCCTTACTTCGAAATAATAATTCAAATTCAACGCAACGCATTTATATAGAAATGTTAACAAATCCTCGAGATGTATAGGCGCCATTGGAAATAGCTACAACCTTCTAGCGGCAAGTACATGGGGACTCTAGGCACATCCCAATTACAAGTGGACCAGTGCGAAATTTACTAAATCGTCGATTAATTTTTCGTACCGCTTAGCTGGCGCACTTTATAGGTGAAGCGGCAAATTATTACAACAAATAAAATAACATAAAATTTATTTGCGTACACAAATTTTACTTTTCCGCTGGCTTAAGACTACGAACCTTTATTGTAAGGACCGCCCGGTTTTCTTTCGTGTCCCGTACTTTCACTTTTTGTTCTGTACTTTATTAGCTACCAAATTTTAATTTGCTTCATTAGTTGAACAAAATTCACTAGATAAATATTGTTTTTAAAAACATGAGTTATAACAATCTATCGATTTAATTTAACAATAACAAGGTTAAATAAACAAATACTATTAATGTAATATCATTCATCATAAAAATGTTAAGAACTTTTTAGTGTTTTCTCATGATTGAAATAAAAAAACCAAATTATTTTTCGTTATTTCACAAGGTCTTTAACTATCGGTACTGTATTTAGTATTTACTTTATCTTTATTTAAATACCCAAAAGTTGACAACAAAAGCGATTTATTTATACAAATTAATATATTTTTATAAAAAATGATTACATTTGAACCATGGCTAAAGCATAATTCTGAATGTAAAAAATAAGCTGTTGTGTACCTCAAAATATATGTAATAAAGTTTTTCTGCATTACTCAAAGAGTCATAAAAATATGAAAAATAGTTGGCAATAGAGTCGTTTGTAAAGCTTAAGCCGTAGATCTCTTCAGCTCATTTTACATGCATTTAAGCCTTCCTCAAGAGCTTATTGAGCATTCATGCAACGCAAATATTTAACTTAAGGTTAACCTTAAAGTTAAGCTTCACCTAATTAAAAAAGGAGAACCCGTGCGAACGGCCCATATCTCAATTATTAAAATATGTTTGTAGTGGCAGTCGCACAGCACTGCGTTTCGCAAAAAATTTTACTCCTTCACCCTTTCGTAAATCAGATCAATTAGTTTAACTATGCCGCATATTTGGGTAACATTTTGCCCTACATTACACGCACACTGGACTAATTTTATTGAACACCAGTGGCGAGATTGGCTGCGGAAACCCCTCTCAGATCCAGTTTTACTTATAGCTAAAAGTTGTTTGACAATCCCTTCCTTCCCCCAGGGGCAAAGTCTATATACACCGCTGTTTAACATTAATTGTAAAATTATAGTTGCAATTCACATGTAACCACACAAGAAACCCCTTTTTAAAATTGGAAACGTCGTTTAAATACGGATTTTATTTAACCAAAGACTCAAAGCAAAACTATAATTTTGTATTATTAAAGGATCCACCGTTTGGTTGAGAGAGACAAAATATAAGCAATGTATTTATTAAAAGGTGATAAGAGGAAGCGGTGGTACGCGTCTAAGTTTTTGATGCCATGCTTGACATACTTTAATAGTGGTCTCTAATAGGTCTATTAGTTTTTATTAAAACATAGGCATGGTTACAGAACATAACAGCATTGAAAATATTTTTTATAAAATATCAATCCAGAAAGTTGGGGTAATGGTAAATCATTTCAAAGGTAATTTATATTGTTTTATTTTCTCTGTTCTCTCTATACAACATATTTGTAGGATTTTTTATGTCATTAAAATTTATTTTAAGTTTGAGTAATATATGTTTTTTTCCCTTAGGGTATGTATACCCAGAACACTGACAAACTATTAAAGGCAGTGTCAGATGCTGTTAACAATATCGAATATGACTCGACAGTTGCTAAAAGTTGTGTAATCACTCTCATGCCCGAGGTATCAAACAGTTTAATGATAAAGGATGATATTCCTCCTCTTTGGCAACTTATATTATTGGACTGCTTAGTAGCAAAAGTAGAGGTAAAAGTTTTATTATTTTTCTCATTTCCGCATAAAAAATGTAATTCAGATTTTTCATCTTATAAACAATTTTACTTAATATCCAGTAGTCGCTTTTTAATGTAAAATTTGCCTTTTATTTAAATTTTGTAGTAATAAAAATGTAAATATATTTTAGGTGTCTTTAGATGATGCAACTGAAACTGAAACTCCTCCAGGCGCCTTATCAGATCGTTCCTGTGTTCAAGATTTGGTGCCGAATGTGATAAAATTGGCCAGATCTATTTTACACTGTACTAGGTCGTCTATGTTTCATTTGGTGGTAGATCAAAACGAAAATAATGATAAGGTATAATCTTTTTTATTTTTTGTGTTTTTTATATATATTATATATTATCGCTGGAAGAAAACTCTTTTGTTTAAATTTTGGAGCATTAGATTCAAGACAGTTTACTTATACCACATAAAAACTAACAACAAGATACATTACTCCGATTTGGTGTGCAACACATCATATAACTGCAACTTGGGCAGAGAATCTATCAACCTAGTAGCGTTGGGCTGATTGGTGAGCAGCATTATTGTTTCAGTTTTGCAGGTCATAGGAATAAAAGGTAAAATTTTGATATAAAGCCATTTTGGCGGAATAAAATGTCTAAAAATTCAGTAGCAAAAAAGTGCTTATCCAATTGATTTGAAATGTAGTGTAGAAATCCAGTGTGAAACAGGGATAAACTGGTAAAATTTTTGTGCAAATCCTACATGACAAAACTTCCGGGTATAGCCAATTTACCGATTTTTTAGATTTCCCAAGGATATATCAAGGTAGCTATTTTTCAACATTCCTGAAGGTGTAAGTCAATTTTGATACACTTGCCGATAATCGGCGTTGTGTGAAACTGAGTAAAAACCCTTTATCTTATTTTTTCAGAAAATTTTATTAAAAGTAGATTTGTCGTGATTAAAGGTATACATTTACAGGGTGATCAGTTAAGGGTAGCGAGCGGCCATATCTCATAAGATATTGGTCGTATAGATTTGAGAAAAAAAAATCATAATAAAAGTTGCCAAGGGAAAATGCTGAAAATTATTTTCGAGTTTGTCAAACTCCGCTAGAGGGCGTAACAACCAACACCAAGTAGAAAAATGGGGTTTTTATAGAATTTTGCCTAATGAAAATATATCGATGATATCATTTTCATATTTAGTGACCATTTCCCTAAACTTTTTGTCTAAAATGTTAATTTTCAGCAATTTCTCTTGGCGACTTTTATTACGATTTTTTTTTCTCAAATCTATACGACCAATATCTTATGAGATATGGCCGCTCGCTACCCTTAACTGATCACCCTGTACATATACATGTACAGGGTGTCCCAATAGTGCGTTCTCGGTTGATATCTTGATAACGGATAGCGATATAAAAAAAGTTCAAATGCAAAAGTTGTAGAACAATACTAGTTACATAACCTAAAATTATTTTCATTTATACAGGGTGTCTCAAAAATCTGTAGCGAAGCAAAGTTGTGTTTTTTCTTATGGGATACCCTGTATATTTTTGCATATTTAGATTCTGCTCGATTCTACACATTTTTTGTATAACATGTCCTATGTCTAAATCTGATAGTTTTTCTAATATCTGCCATTTTGTAAAAAATTATGAATTGCAGTGCCTTTTTTCAAACGACGTGGGCCGTTGGCTTTTTGATATAGGATTATGATTTTTGGCAGGAACATTAACAAAAGTATGGGTTGACTTTCAACGTGAACAAAATTTGTCGGCATTGTACAGGGGGTCCTAGGTAAGTAGGAGAAATTAAAAAAATTAAAAACATCATATCTTCATTTTTTTAAATGGAATGTATAGTATTTTAATATTTTAGACTATTCGTCACCCCAAAACCCTATCTTTCGTTATAAAAATGTCCTATACCGATTTGTCATAGTTTCCGAGATTTTGACATTTTTGTATTTATTATTTGGTTTTCAATGGCAATCGCCTTAGAATTTGCTTTATTATCGAATTTATAGAATTTTCCGAGGAATCCAAAAATGTAATAATATACAGGGTGTTCCATTTAAAATAACAAAGTTGATATCCGAGGGACACTTGTATTTCAACTTTTCCTCTGTTATTAAAAATAAAGGAATTAAGGGGGGTGGCAAATCTCGTTGAATCACCCTGTACATTAATACACAGTAAAAAATTCAAAATTAAAAATTCAGTCTACTATTTTTCTTTATGTAAAAAGGCAAATAAATATTTTAATTAAAGAGACACAACAGAAAAAGATGTCCTACAATCACTTGACTAAATGTTCAATATGACCACCATTTCTTTCAACAAACACTTGTAGCCGATTCACAAAGGAATTGTTAACTCTATTCAGCATCGCGGCATTGATATTTGTACATGCATTTCTAATTCTCATTTTCATATTCTCTATGGTAGTGGGTGGCGTTTGGTAAACTTGCTCTTTAACAAAACCCCACAAGAAAAAATCTAGTTTTGTGAGGTCCGGAGACCTTGCCGGCCATGATACTGGACGTCCCCTACCAATCCATTTATTTTCATAATTCGCGTCTAAAAATTGTCTCACCTGCCTGCTAAAATGTGCCGGAGCGCCATCTAGTTGGAACCACATCCGCCTCACTAGATTCAAAGGTAATTCGTCAATCCACTCCTGCAAACTGTTTTGCAGTAAATTTAGGAAAGTGTCGCCATTAACTCTATTTTCGAAAAAATAAGGTCCAATGATACGGTTACCGAGTATACCAGCCTATACATTAAGAGCCCATCTATGCTGGTGATCCAAGGGGATAATGAATCTGGGGTTTTCAGAACTATAATAGTGGAAATTATGTCGGTTGACGTATCCATTTTTATGAAATGTCGCTTCGTCAGTAAATAAAATGTTATTGAAAAAATCATGTTCTCTATTTTTTGCTAATGCCCAAGTACAAAATTCAAGTCTTCGATTGAAATGGTCTTGATCCAGCTCTTGTACCAGTTGAATATGGTATGGGTGAAATTTATGTTTTCTAATTATTCTATTTGCCGTAGATTTAGCAACACCTCTATCCTTTTCTAACTGCCTACATGAAATATGAGGATTTTCAATTAAAGTTTGCATAACAAGATATTCAGTTTCTTCATTTACGGCTCTTTTCTGCTCTTTTTGCAGTTCTTTCAAATCGTTCTTTGAGTCTGACAAATGATACCTCATGAGGATGACGTTCGGCATTGCTAAACCGTTGCGCATAAACTCTACTTGCTAAAAACAATTTTGATCACTTGCGCCCCAAACATAAATCATGTTAATCAATTCTTCTCTAGAAAAATTCATTTTGAATCAATTTGAACACCGTTACTACACAAATACAAGAGTTTGACATTTCGCCATGACAACATTTTCCCCGTTTTCATTTGTTTTTACTTTAGGATTGTCTAAGGCATCTTCGTACATTAAGTTCTAACTAAATGTTGACACTACCTACGCTTTTCTAATAGCCAAAATAGTAAATATTTAAGAATAGTTGGTAAAATATCTGTTCTAGGTCTTTAAGTCGCGATTCTTAGCACAATATTATGAGCTGAATTTTTAATTTTGCGTCAGTTGTAGTGTATTATAATTAGAAAATTCGATAATAAAGCAAATTCTAAGGCGATTGCCATTGAAAACGAAATAATAAATACAAAAATGTCAAAATCTCGGAAACTATGACAAATAGGTATAGGACATATTTAAAACGAAAGATAGGGTTTTGGGTCACGAATAGTCTAAAATATTAAAATACTATACATTCCATTTAAAAAAATGAAGATATGTTTTTATTTTTTTAAATTTTACCTACTTATCTAGGACCCCCTGTACAACGCCGACAAATTTTGTTCACGTTGAAAGTTAACCCATACTTTTGTTAATGTTCCTGCCAAAAATCATAATCCTATATCAAAAAGCCAACGGCCCATGTCGTTTGAAAAAAGGCACTGCAATTCATATTTTTTTACAAAATGGCGGATATTAGAAAAACTATCAGATTTAGACATAGGACATGTTATACAAAAAATGTGTAGAATCATGAGCAGAATATAAATATGCAAAAATATATAGGGTGTCCCATAAGAAAAAACAACTTTGCTTCGCTACAGATTTTTGAGACATCCTGTATAAATGAAAATAATTTTAGGTTATGTAACTAGTATTGTTCTACAACTTTTGCATTTGAACTTTTTTTATATCGCTATCCGTTATCAAGATATCAACCGAGAATGCACTATTTGGACACCCTGTATGTATATGTACAGGGTGATCAGTTAAGGGTAGCGAGCGGCCATATCTCATAAGATATTGGTCGTATAGATTTGAGAAAAAAAAATCGTAATAAAAGTCGCCAAGAGAAATTGCTGAAAATTATTTTCGAGTTTGTCAAACGTCCGCTAGAGGGCGTAACAACCAACACCAAGTAGAAAAATGGGGTTTTTATAGAATTTTGCCTAATGAAAATATATCGATGATATCATTTTCATATTTAGTGACCATTTCCCTACACTTTTTGTCTAATATATATATATATATATATATATATATATATATATATATATATATATGTATATATATGTATATATGTGTATATATATATATGTATATATATATATGTATATATATATATATATATATATATATATATATATATATATACCGGGTGTGCATCTGTTCGCTGCTGTCGTTCTGAAAAGAACAGTTTTGCTGACGTTTCTCCAAAATCACATTTGGCATTTTCGAAGCTTTCTATCTCGCCTCCAAACAGATACTGTCATATGATTTAATTTTTACAACGAAGGTAAAAAGGGAAAATTATAATATATGTAAAACAAATTTTTAAAATGAAGTATATATTAAAAGGTTCCAAAAAGCAAAAAAATTATTATTTAAATATTGTTGATTTGGGGCTCGCATGATAGAAATATATCATTTTATTAGTGTTGGTTAATAAACTTAAAAACTTGTCGTAAGAAGTTCACATGTATTTAATTCGACGGACGCGCGGACCTGATTATGCATAATATCTCGCGATAAGCGTTTGTTAATTAATATAAAAGGTGTAATCCAAGTAGGCGCCATCTTAAACTACGTACATATTTAATTTTTACTTTTTGATACATGTATTATTTATATTTTATTGTCTCCTATACGTTCCCAGGTAAATAGGTCACCTCATGAGATCCAACCTGTACATGTATTGATAAAAACAGAAAAATATATTTAATATCTCTTTTAACTTAAAATAAATTATTTGGAAAACAAGTTAAAACACATTTAACATGAAATACGTCAGATTTTTAATTTAACGTATTTTATAACATTAAATGCTACCTAAGAAATCGATAGTTCCACATTGTTTTTATTAAATAGAAAAAAAAAATTGTTTGACCTCAAAAACTCAAATACTACACGAATATTGGCAATTTTGGACCAGGTTTTATCCCCTTTTCTCTGTCATTGGAGGGATAAATGTCATAAGCAATCTGAACTTTTTTTTCTAGGGTATCTTTTTTTCCCTTGATATGTGTACCAAATTCGACGTTAATATCGTCAAAAGTTATCTGGGAAAAACAATTTTTTTGCTGAATTTTTTTTGACGTTTTAAACATTTTAGCGAATACAATTATTTGAATTCCTTTTGCAAAAACTTGTGTCTCACATCAGGGGTGCGATTTTGGAGATAACGATAGTTAAGTTAACGTTCGCTAAATCACGTGATTTAGCGAAACAACAGATAGGTGTTTAGAACAATCATTTCTTAAATGGAAAATTACATGCATATTTGATCAAGTAAGCCATGCTTTGCACCTAATTTGACAATTACTCTTAACCTTAAATTACTTTGTTGACATTGATGAAAACATACAAAATACGAAGAAAGTTTACTAGTTTCTGTTTATTAACATACACATATTTTATTATTCTGGAAATAATGAAAAGGTGATGAAGAATAAAGCAGCTGCAGCTTTTAGGTCTGTCTGAAAAACCACAATACTTAAACACTTCTAAAAGATAAGATAAAGCGGCCTTGCTAGTACGAGTTGGCCAGAGTTGGTGATCGAATAATTATTGTACCTAATACCTACTGTTTCTGTATAATCCAGAAGAACCACAAATAATTGGGGATTCTAAATTTAAATGCTTACAATTGAGTGCAGTGAGAAATGGTGAAAATTTTAGTGGGTTTGATTTCATATAATCTACTTCTTCAGTACTAGGCTTTTGATGTTAATAGCCAAATTTCAGAAAGCGGCATAAAAGATATTTTAGAGACATTAGAAAATATGATATTTTTAAAAACACTAGCAGGTATTTATTATCCAAAAAATTAATGTATACTTTTAATAGTGATAAATGTATTATCAGATAATACAGTAGACTAATTTTAGTGTATTAGCCAGAAATTTGTTTTATCTATTTTGAATTAAATTATGTTAACCGTATTTTCATATCTATGACATATGTTATCTATATTTATCTACTGAATTGGTAAGTAATCATATATATATATATATATATATATATATATATATATATATATATATATATATATATATATATATATATATATATATATATATATATACATATATATACATATATATACATATATATACATATATATATATACATATATATATATATATATATATATATGTATATATATATATATATATATATATATATATATATATATATATATATATATATATATACAGCTATCTGTTTAGGATTTCAGTTTCAATTAAGTCTTATTCTGTGTTAAAATAAAATTATTAAAATATCTAGCAAGTTTTGTTACTTCCTTATAAATCTATAATTAAGTATAAAAATAAATTTAAGAATAATACTAAACTATTATTTTTTTTTTAATCAATCATTTATTCCCAAGAAACAATATTGTTTATAGTAGGGAACTAATTAACAATAAAAAAATATAAAAATGTATACACATTATTATAAATTATGAATAAATTAAAAACTGTAAATAATACAGGGAACTAATTAATAACTAATATAAAACACATAAACGTATAAACATTATTATAAATAACAATTAAATTAAAAACCGTAAACATTAAAAAAATATACCAAACGTGAAGATATTAATTCCTCAAAAAATATTTCTTTAAGTGTTTTTTAAAAGTATCAATTTTGTTAATATTTTTTAATCGTGTTGGTAGATTATTGTAATAATTAACCCCACTGTGTAATATACATTGTTTGCCAAAATTACTTTTACATTTTATGGTGGAGAAATAATCGGTTTGTCTTGGATTATGGGAATGTTATTATTTCTAATAAAATTTAAATTTGTATTTTTCTTATTTTTAGCTGATGAATGAATAAAAATACATAATTTAGTTTTATACATCATAGAAATGTTTAAAAGATTTTTATGCTTATATAGGTTAGGTGGGCTAATAAATATGGTAGACGGTAAATACATTTTATTGACTTATTTTGTAATTTTTCTAATGGTTTTATTGTTTTTTTTTTTACATGCAGCGCCCCACACTGATATTAGATACTGTAATTTTGAATAAATGAAAGCAAAATATATATATTTTAACAAATTAAGAGAAATATAGTTACGAAGTTTAAACAAAATTCCTATTATTGGAGAAATTTGTACTCTTAAATATTCTATATGTGGCTTCCAAGCTAAATTTTGATCTATATATAAGCCTAAAAATTTAATAAACTTTGAATAATTAATTTGATTATTAGAAAAATGAACGTTCGTTTCGTTGATTATTATGAAATATGAACGTTCGTTCCGTCTGTGTCGTTTATACAATTTTAGTGTTTATGTTGTATTTTTCTTTTTAAAAACTGTATAATTATCGAGTAAATTGTGTGAGCATTTATAGATCAGAACCTGTAGTACCTGTGTAAGAGTTTGCAAGCCCTAGCTCTGGATGTTTTTGGATCAGAACCTGTTATTGATTCGTTCTTTCAAGGAAAATCATAACCCTCAAGTCACCTGTGCATGCTTCCCTTGTCAACTGTCACTGTCAATAGGGTTTTCAACAGCGTTGCTGAATGCTTTTAGAACTGAGTATATGTTTGACCTAATTCCGACGTTACTAACTTTGCGAAATCGCCAAGTGACGTCATCCATACACCCATGATTGCATCCAGTATAATATTGACAATTCACTATGGCTAGCTATGACAATAACACAGGTAGAAGATCAGACAAGGCCACAAGTTTCAAATGTTGCACTAACAAGGAATTTTCCAATTTTGTGTGTACAGTTTGCACCAACGTCTTTCATGCTAGTTGTTTAAACAGGAAAAATGACTTCAAGATCATCGACGGTCACCGTATTTACTGTTCTAAGAAGTGTGAACAGAAGGATAGTGAGTTAACTACCAAGTTGGAGGAATGTGAAAATTTTGATAGGCTGTATGAGCGGGCTAAAAATGATTGGCAAAAGAAGGAAGAGATATATGAACAAGCAGCCATCGAAAATGAGCACCTAGTAAGGGAATAAAAGCTGAAATTACAGAAATCAGTAATAAGCTCAAAGCAAAGGATAGTTTTTTGAAAAGACAACAACGTAATTCAACAACTCTCCAGGATGAAATCTTCGAATCAGAGAGGATGATGAACGAAAAAATAGATGAGCAGCGCCTGACAATCTTGTCTTTAAACAAAACCATATCAAACCTCCAATCGGAAAAATTAATCTTGAGTGAAAAATTAGCTCAAGGGGAAATGGAATCACAAAAGCTGAAGTCGGAAATTGAAAGTCTAAATCAAGTTAGAAACGAATTGGTTAGCAATATTAACGCTCTAGATAGAAGCAACGAATGGTACCAAACAGAACTTACAAAGATACGTAATGCTTTGCAAAATGGTGACCGTGCACAGCCTAAAAGCGTGCCTAACACAGAAACTGGAAACCCACCAGTTAAGCGACGTCAAATTCTGGTTATAGGTGATGAGAGTGTTAAGGGTTCTATTTTCGGGATCAGAGCTGTTAAACGGAACACATTTGACGTAATGTCAGAGACGAGATAATGTACTGTTTGAGAAACTAAACGAAGATTGCATACAGATATCAGGAAAATTCACCAAAAACGATCATATTCTTTTCTACACTACTTCACGTGAAGCTATTCAAGGCCGTAAATTACAAATTACATCAATTGAAAACTTAATGCATAATACTAAACATACTAACCTTTATTGGCCCACCTTTATCGCACAATCGCCCTGTATTAAATTTTCTCATATCCCAGCAAAACGCTCTCATCGAAACTATCTCCAACCTCAACGATCATGCTAGCTTCGTCCCGTTAACGAATAGTTCGGTAAGCGGGAGGCTGAATAACGAAGCTCGACTTGAAATTACACGATACTTGGTAAACACATTTGTTGGGAAACAGAATAGAAGCAACAACAATTTAGCCTGCTCAGCTACAGCTGTTTCAGCTAGTGAAAATCGGTCTCCTTCTAGAGATGACAGCTTACCTGGGACACCACCTGCAACGAATTTTCAACTACCACCTCGACAAATCATACCGACCTAAATGGCCTAAAAATATACTACCAAAACACCAGGGGCCTGCGTACTAAGACCACAACACTTTTTAATAAAATTATTAATTCAGACTATGACATTATTGTACTAACGGAGACTTGGCTGAATGCGGGC
Source organism: Kuschelorhynchus macadamiae (assembly GCA_030620095.1). Taxonomy (NCBI): domain Eukaryota; kingdom Metazoa; phylum Arthropoda; class Insecta; order Coleoptera; family Curculionidae; genus Kuschelorhynchus; species Kuschelorhynchus macadamiae. The sequence goes on from JAUTXW010001616.1 coordinate 67,190, forward strand.
ATTTTAAATGAAGAACTATTTCCTGGTAATTATGTAGTACACCGAAAAGATAGAGACTCATTGCAAACAGGGAAAAGGCGAGGCGGTGGAGTGTTGATTGCTGTTAGATCTGTCTATAATTCCATGACCTACACTGTACCAAACAATACAGTGGAGGAGTTGTGGGTGGGTGTGTTTTTCAACAATGTTTCTTACACGTTCGGCTCCGTGTACATTCCCCCCACTTCTCCTTTATCAACATATGAGGACCATATACTATCGATTAACTACAACATAGACAGAAAACCTAGATCTAAATTGATCATCATTGGTGACTACAACGAGCTTTCCAATATCACAGAAGAAAACATCTGAATATCAAACAACGAAAGTGAAATACTCTTATACGACTGTGTCTGTTTTCACGATCTACAGCAGTTCAATCAGATATAAAATTACAACGCCTCACTGGATCTGGTATTTTCCAATTCAAGTGTTAAAGTGTCCTTTTGTGATGTACCGCTATTAACTCCAGATGAACATCACCCTCCTCTAAACTTATTACTCACGACGGACCAAGAAATGCCTTCCAACATGGCTGAAGATAGTAATCTGTCCTGGAACTTCTATAAGGCTGACTATGATCGCATAAATGACTATTTTGAAAACATCAATTGGAGTTTCTTGGACAGCGGCGGATTGAGTATAGATGAAAAGGTTCAATGTTTTTATAATGTCGTTTTTACAGCTATTGAATTATATGTACCAAAAACAATCAAAAATAGTTTAAAATTCCCTACTTACTTCTCAAAGGACACAATAAAGCTAATTAAGAAAAAGAATAATTTCCTCAATAAACTCAGGAGTAAAAAGAGACATCTAAATGCTGATTTGGAAATCAAATACAAGGAACTAAGGCTAGCCGCGAAATTAAGCATCCAAAAAGACTATCAAGCATTTGTTATTCGTTCACAGCATAACGCACTCCAAAACCCCAAATCATTCTGGAAATACCTGAATCAAGTTTAATCGGCTATCCGAAGGAGATGCACCTGACCAACAAAGTAGCCACCAGGTCGAAAGAAATTGCCAATCTCTTTGCGGAATTTTTCCAGTCTATATACGCGGTTGGCACTAGCAATCTGAGATATGAATCCCAAGAACTCAGCAACATCTCCAATATAAACATGTGCAATACTCAAATAACCAGCGATACCGTTTTTAAAAAACTGGTTGAATTGGATGCAAACAAGAGTACGGGTACAGACGACATACCACCTCTGTTTGTGAAAAATTGTGGTCCTACATTGTCACTCCCATTAAGCTGTATCTTTAGACTGTCGGTCAACTCAGGAACTTTCCCTACAGTTTGGAAGAGAGCAATAGTCAGTCCTATTTTTAAGAACGGGAAAAGATCTGAGATATCCAACTATCGTCCCATATCCGGTCTGGCATGTTTTGCAAAAGTGTTGGATTCGATCGTTGCGGATCACATTACAGAGGCTTTTCATGGAATACTCTCGCAGCACCAACACGGATTTATAACTCATAGATCGTGCGAGGTGAACCTGACGGTTTAATGCAGCTATATTGCACGAGCCCTCGACGCAAATTCTCAGGTCGATGCGATATATTTTGATTTTAAGAAGGCCTTTGACTCAGTTGATCACAACCTCCTACTGAACAAACTAAAGTTTCACGGTATTGAGGTTGAAAAGCTACCTTACTGGTCGGACACAGCAAGTCAAATTCAACGGATCACTTTCAGATGATATCCAAGTTCACTCGGGTGTTCCTCAAGGTTCACACTTGGGTCCAATTTTGTTTCTTATATTTATCAACGATTTATCAGGTGTGTTCGAGAATTGTTTGTTTCTGTTCTTCGCAGATGACCTCAAAATCTACAGGACTATTGCAGATACCAACGACAACATAAAATTGCAGGACGAAATTTATAAGATTGTGAAATGTAGTTCTGACAACAGATTGTCCCTAAATAGTTCTAAAACCAAAATTATAACCTTCACAAGGAAGAAACAGCCTATCATCCACAATTACAACATCAATGAAAAATTACTAGAAAGGGTGTCTATGGTCATCGATCTGGGTGTTATTATGGACAGTGAGTTGAGGTTCAAAAATCATATTGACGGAGTCATATCGAAGGTCTTTTAAGATGGTCGGCTTCATCATGCGACAGTGTTGGGATTTCAAGGATATTGAAGCCCTGAAATCCATATTTTCCGGTTTGGTTCGGAGTCACTTGGAATATTGCAGCGTAGTGTGGTCTCCTCTCTACCGAATCCATATAAAAAGAATTGAAAGGGTTCAATCTAAATTTGCCAGCTTTCTTCTGAAGAAGCTGAGAATTGATCCAACATTAATAGATTACAGGGAGCGATTACATTTTCTTGGTATGGACACTTTGGAGTCTCGCCGAATAGTGTTAAATCTATCATTCGGACACAAAATCATGAACAATCATATAGACAGTCCATCACTGCTTGGTGAACTGAGGTTTCGGGCACTAGCCAGGCCAACACGTCTGAATGAAATGTTCTCCCTAAGACCTTTTAGGACGGATGCTGGAAGAAATGAGCCTATAAATCGCTTTATGGACCACTTTAACCATTTTATACCACATGACTTCGACATTCATTGCACCAACACGTGTTTTAAAAATAAAATTAAGGCAATTTTGCAAGATGTATTGATTAATTAGATTTCTTTTTGTCTGTTATAGTATGTAGTACTTTACTTTATACCTGTTTTGATATTTGTCTTTTTTTTCTCTTCACTAATTCTGTAACTTTCTAATATTGCATAGTGTACATGTATTATGTATTATGTTTGTGTGTATTTTGCTGTGTTCCTTTTATGCTATTTGGGTTTTAACCTGTAACGTGTATATTATTATTAAATAAATAAATAAATAAAAATATACAAAGAGGATTTTTGATAGTTTAAAGTTAATTTTTGTGCCTGTAACCAATTAGTAATTAAATGTAGGTCTTTATTAATAATAACATTTATTTTTACAAAATTATCTGAAGTATAGAGAAGGGTGCTATCATCAACAAATAATTTAATAGAGCCTTCTAAATTTAACAGAGATACAGAATTTATATATATTAAAAATAAAATTGGAGCCAATATAGATCCTTGAGGCACACCACATAAAATTTTTTGATGACTGCTTTTATTTTTGCCAATCTGAACAAACTGCTTTCGATCCAACAAATAATTTTGTAACCAATTTTACAGTTACAGTTACAGTTACAGTGTCAAAAGCTTTACACAAATCCAAGGATAATAGGCAACATTTTTCATGTCTATCTAAAGCAAGTTGAATTTGTGTTACTAAATCAATTGCTGCTACCTCAGTGTCCTTGGCTTTGCGAAAGCCGTACTGATCAAAAAACAAGATATTATGATTTTTCTAAAAATTGTTCTACTTTATCGTAGATAAATCTCTCAATTATTTTTGAAAAAACTGGCATGATAGATATAGGCCTGTAGTTATTTGGGTCACTTTTTAGGCCATTTTTAAAAATAGGAAAAACTTTGGCAATTTTTAATTTGTTGGGATAAATTTGTTGTTTGAAAGAAGTTTTGATTAGATGACATAAAATTGGAGTAAGTTCACTTTTGGTAATTTTAATAATTTTTACTGGTATTTCGTCATATCCGCAGGCTTTAAATGGATCTATTATTTCAGCAATTGTTTCTTCATGTATATCTTCTATGTTTAAAAACATTGAATGTGAATTTTCGGTGTATTCGGGAGAATTTCCAGATGGAATCTGTTCTGCTTTCGTTAATGAAATGATTGTTCATTTCCTCGCAGATCTCTTGTTCAGCTTCAATTTGTTTTTTATTAATATAAAGGTGGTCAATTTGTGTTTTCTTTTTCGCTGGTTTTCCATGGAGTAAAATATTTATATTTTCCCATATTACTTTCTGAATCCCTGTTGTAAATATTTGGTTATAATAATCTCTCTTTTTTAATCGAATCATTTTTTTTACATTTTTATTTAAAGTTTCGTAAATTTCACAGAATTCTTTATTTGTTGGCTGTTTTTTCTTTTTATGGTAATATTTATCTCGACTTTTAATTAGATTGCCAAAGATTCGTCAAACCAGGGTTTTGAATTTTCTTTAATTTTTATTTTCCGGATATAAGAGTTTACTTCAAAAACTGTAATAATTTTGTTATATATTAAGTCAGGATCTTCAGTATAAGATATTTCATCGTTTAGTTGAATTAAATCACGTTTTAATTTGTGTAAGTTAAATTTTTTGATATCAATATACATATATTTGGTTTTCTCTTTGAATGAAATTGGCATATTAATAATTTGAATTTTATGATCGGATATTGGGCTATTAATAAAATTTACTGCAATGTCTTTACTTGAATTTGACAAAATATGATCTATTAAGGATTCGGAATTTCTAAAATCTCTTGTGGAATATTTTTCATTGCACAAGTAAAAGCTGTTTGAATATTAAATATCTTTTAGTTTTTTAGTTTCATGGTTTATCTTCAATATATTAATATTTATATCTCCACCTAGAATACAGTTGAATTTATTTTTTGAAAATCCTTCGAGTATTTTATCCAATAAATTTAAGAATCTAGATGTATTTGTAGAAGGAGGATTATATATTCCACAAATAGTTAAATTCGGTTTTTTAATTTGGACAGTTACCAAAGATAATTTTTCCTCAATTTTTTCTATAATTTTATAATTAAATTTAGTATGAATAAATATTCCTAAACCACCTCCTCTTTTTGCCCTTGTTGCATAAACACTGTTAAAATTTTTAGAATTATAATATTTGATTTCTTCTTTAGTTACCATGTTTCAGAAATAATAAAAATTTCGACTTTTTATCTGGAAATAAGAATTTCTGTATCATCCATTTTTTTTGTCAAGCATCTGGCATTCAAATATAAAATTTTAAGATTATTTATTGTTAGTTTAATCATGGTAATTAATATATTCTTTGGCTCTATTTATTTTATTGAGGTATACCGGACACTGCTCAGAGTTGGCTTCATGATTATAATTTTGATTTGTTTTATACTTTTGGTTAATAATCTTGCAATTGATACAGCACACTGGAGTTTGCTTCTTACAATTTTTTTGGATGATGATCCTCAGCGCAATGTGAACAAATTTGTTGTCTTGTACATTTTGAAGTTGAGTGTCCATATCCCCAACATTTAAAACAAAATCGAATGTTAAATACTTCTTTAATTTTGCATTTATCCCAACCTAAACGAATTTCCTGATGTATTAATTTTTTAAAAGTACATCCTTTAGTCTCACCATAGATAATAAACTTTTTTGAAAATTTAGATTGTCTTGTATATTCAATTGTAAGTTCGTCTTCATTGTTTAAATATTTGGAATTTCTCAATTCATTTAAAAGTTCCTCGCTTGTGTAATTATGTGTTAAACCAATCATTACTATTTTAGGATTTTTCATTGTTGGTATGACTACAGAATAATTTTGGTCCAGTATTTCTGAACATAGAGTTTTCATTCTTTCAATTTCTTCTTTAGAGTTTGCTTTAATTATAATGGAACCATTTTTTAGCTCTTTCACGTTTTTTATGCAAGCATTGGCTTTCATGGGGTTAATTTTTGCCTGTACTTCATTCCTTGTTTCAATACTTGTTTGCTTTTTCTTTGGTTTAATGCATAATGAATACAAATTGATATTTTTTGAACTAGGTATTGGATTTTGTAGTACCTCAGAGTATGATTTCCCGATGTTAAATATTAAAGGAGGAACAATATGTTTTTTATGTATATCATTAATTTTTCCATCAATAATACTTAATTTTGTTTCTGATTTACTTTCAAAAGTTTCTAGTTTATTAGAGTGTTGGTCCAACTTATTATATACACGAATCAACATATTTTTCAATGCTTTGTTTTCTTCTTGGAGTTGCTCTAAGATTTTTATCAGGCTGTTCATTGGTTTTATAAAAATATATAAAAAAAGTTATTACTTCTTGATTATTTTTATTTATTTCTCTCTCATTAGGAGTTGAATTTTGGGGTTTTCTTAACTTTGAATAACCTGCTTCCAACCTATCCTGAGTATATATTTTAAAATCATTCACAAATTTTTGGTATATATTGTCTGTTGGGTATTTAAGGGGAAAATAACTATTTTCATTGTCACTTTTGTCTTCTTCAACATTTTTTTAGTTAACATCTGCCACTTTTGACTGTGACAGTATTTTTTTCTTTTTAGATCTCATATTCTACATTCTGGCTTCTTCCAAGTAAATCCTTATTTTCAGACGGTCCTTAAAATTTTATGAGTACTTTTAATATGTTTTAAGAATATTTGGAGCTAATATTTCACAAAAAAAAACTAATTTAAAAATGACACTATTTATGGTAGTATTAAAGGTACCTTTACACTTTATTTTAGGTTTAAAATATTTAAATGTAGGTTTTCTAATAAGAACCACCTGCTTTTAGACCAGTTTTTGTAATATTTTTCTAATTACAGCAATTAGCCAGTGCCCTGGAAAAGTTTAAAGTGCTCTACTTATTTGTAACTGATATATTTGGAATTTGTTTCCTGAAATAATATGACCATTTATAGATAGGTATGAATTTCAATTTTAAGAACTATATAAATCAGTACCCACTTATACAGGCACATAGCCAGAAATTCAGTTCAGGGGGTCCAGAGCAGAAATTCATTTCGGGAGGTTTAAACGGTCAAATCTTCAAAAATTAGTAAAAAAAATGCCTATACCAACATATTTTCAAAGTTTCAGGGGGAGGTCCAGACCCCCAGAACCCCCCCTGGCTATATGCCTGCATTTATATATCATAGATATTTTAGAAAATCCAAAATGCAGTTTTTTGGAAATGTATCTTTTAGTTTTTCTTATGTGTAAAAATATACAGAGCATTCAATTAAAAAAATAGATATTTTGTCAGCCTCAGTATATGTTAAAGGATACTGAAAAAAATATATACAATTGATAAACAGAAATGTTATTTTTTTTCTAATTTTTTTGATTACAATAAAAATATTGAAATTACCCCATTAAATTCTAGACATGTCTAGAATAATTATTTTGGACTTACAAATAAATATGGAAATTTTCCATGTGTCCATGGGTACCAAGAGAAACAGATAATAATAGTTCCACTTTCATCTCTTAACTTTTGGAAATATGCTTAATGATTTATAAATAAAATTTAACTTAGTAGAGAGATAATTAATCTCTAGCTCTATACATCTCTCAGCAGTGGCATATATAGGAATTGCTTCTGGGGGGATTTTTAGACGATAAAAATTTTCAACAACCACAACAAACATATTTCAATTTTTTGATAAACATTAAAGTTCAATCCTCAAAAAGCAATTACTTGTTTAATTATGTAGTATTATTCTAGTTGTAGGAAGCTTATAGGAATTGGGAGGGGCATACCTTAAAGCGCCATAAACCTTATGGGAAAATATTTTCAGTGAAATTCGCCAAATTTTTTAAATGTTGTAGTTCTAGACCCATTTTATAAAAAAAAATGTATACAATTAATCATTAAACCTAAATATATCATAATAAATGGAGTGATTTATGTAAAAAAAAAACCTGAAGCTGCACCTTGTATGATTTTCGGACATCCTGTATAAATTAAAAAATTCATTGAAATTGAAAATGGCAAATTACTGGCCGAGGTTAACTGATTAAAGTGTACAAAATGAAAAGTATATTTGTTTAAGAAAAATCATATTTTTGTGAATAATAATTAAATTGTTGGTCGATTTATTTATCGTACTATCAAATATACTTAAGATTATTATCTAGAAAAGTATATTTTATCCAACCCAAAAGAGCCAAAACTCATCCCAATCAAATCTTGTTAGTATGAGTTTAAAACTAATATTGTATATATCCGCCAAGCCAGATCCTTGTACCTAGCAACAAGGAGCCAGCAACAAAATTTTACAGCGGACCAAATAAACCTTTGCCATAATATAAATATGCCAGAAAGATAGTTTCAGGATGGAACCTGTCGTTTGCCACCCCACATTGGAAAGGACCATATATTAAGTGTATATTAATTCATCTGTCTGCAAAATTTCGTTAAATTTGAGGTAATGATAGAAGAAATATTGGATTTTAAATAAAAAATTAATTTTTTACTTCGCCACTGTCGTTTGCGACCCCACTTAGAAAAAGACCATATATTAAGGATATATTACTACATCTACCTGCAGAATCTCGTTTAATTTCAAGCTAAGGTAAAAAAGGCATTGTATTTTTAGAAGTACATACATTTTTTACTCTGCCCCTGTCGTTTGCCACCCCACCTACGAAAAGACCATATATGAAGAGTATATTACTCCATCAGCTTGCAGAATTTCCTTTAATTTCAAGTTAAGCTAAGAAAGACATTGCAATTGTAAAAATACATTCCCCCTAGGAAGAGACCATGCATTAAGTGTATATTACTCCATCTGTCTGCAAAATTTTGTATAATTTGAGGTAGATAGAAGAGGTATTGCATTTTTAGAAATATATGATTTTTTTACTACCTCATTGATGTTTGCCACCCCCTATCGAAAGAGTTTGCAAAGTTTTGTTGCAATTAGATTAACATAAAGAAGATATTTTTTGCCCTTGGAAACATCCTGGAACTATCTTTCTTGTATATTTATATTATGTCAAAGGCTTATCTGGTCAGCTGTAAAATGTTGTTGCTGGCTCCTTATTGCTAGCTACAAGGAGCTGGCTTGACGGATATATATTTTATCTCTTTGAGTCTTAAGCTTCATAAAAGTTCAGAGGTTTATATTTTTAAAACGGTTAGTATCGTTTTAACATTTCCCTGATATTTTCTGTGCAAGATCTCAAGCATTATATAAACTACTATAAAACAATTAGTGAATTTCACTGAAGCATGTTTTCCATAAAGGTTCTGAGTTGTCCTTTTCGGTTACCACCTCCCAATTCTAATTCTGCCTTTTTCATCAGCACTGTTTAGCATGATTTTTAAATTATCGTTACACTTATAACATGACACATACTACTTAATAGCTCTACCTTAATTAATTATTACAAGGGGTAATTTATATTAAGTGAGTTGCACATTTTTCAATCTTAAAATTAGGTATACCAAATTTTACCGAATAATTTTACATACAACAGAGTCTTATCATGCAAACCTAATAAGGTATAGGTACAATGTATCTATGGATATAATTCCTATCTCAAAGTAGATATAAATTATAGGTAGCATTTTTTAACAGTTCTATAGCTGTGCCATTGGCTTTATCTCATATATAAATGGCTCTCTCTGCCTAATTTTTAACATATTTGTCCCGTATTTGAAGCAGAACCTATTTACAAATAAAAAATAACATTTCATTAAAGTAGTGAACATAATGAAGTTCTTAAGTCAATGAAATAGTTATTTCTTAAAATATAATATTGAGGTATGAAACTCTAAAACAAGTTGAGCAGAATATTAATTAAAAACTATACATACAAAATTGCAAATACCAGAAATCACACTACATACTTTGGCAAAACAAAAAGAAATCTTATAGGGTCCACTGGACCATACAGTAGACACTTCCTAAACATAAAGCAATCAGAAATAATACTTACAAAGTTCAATATCTTTCACATTTATCAGGCAGGTTGTAATGGGACTTCAGCTAATGCTGATCAATGGTTCTTCCTTTTATTGTACAAGCATGTGAAAGGTAGATGAAAATACTATAACATCTACTAGGCATCATTTCCATATCATTCCCTTCATTTCAGTGTCGCAAAAGCTCTAACCTAAAACATCGCTGGCATAAGTAAAAATATACTGTGCAACATGATACTAATTATTTCTCTTGTAGTATTTCTAATGATAAAAACTGAGATTAATTGACCTTGCTTCTCAACATCGAAAATTTATTTATCAGTATGTATAACATAGACACAGAAATATAATTTTTAGCAAATAACATTTGCTTAAAATAAATAATTTCATGCCTACCTGAAAAACCTACACTTAGATATCATTCATTATAATTATATATTGAATCAGGAATTGGCCTTATTGCTTTTCAGTATTTTCATAAATAGAAAATGTTCTTCCTTGTATTAAGTACTAGTATACTACTGCAAATAATGTCTAACTTTGCAGTTTTTAAATATACAATTCTTCTATTTCTTTCGTGTGAATAATTTACATTTTCGCTTTATGTATTGAGAACTAAAACAAGGACAAATTTTAGGCAGGAGTTAGGTTAGGTTATAGTGATGTGCAACTTTGATACAATATTCGATATTTAGTATTGGATATTTGGAATAATCGATACACAAAAAATAAGAGAGTATGGCATATTATACACAGGACTGTACTTTTACTAAACTGTCCATAATTTCTCGTTTCATTAAAAAAGTGCATATTCATATTATTATAAATTATGTACCTAGAATATATGTTACAAAAAAAAGGCCCTCACCTTCATACATATTGCCTAAAACAATTATACAATCCATTAGTGAATTATATTTTAATAGTTTACAAAACGTAACGCAAGTACCTGTTGTAGAAATAATAAGGATGTCCCTAGAGAGAGGAAAAAATTAATTTTGTACTGCCATGCCGTATCACCGGATCTTTAAAACACATGTGTTTGCCTGGTTGCATACTTGGTACCGTGATGACATTGAATTCGGATGTGTAAACAGGCTTTTTCTTTACAAAATAAAATATCTAATAGAAATAAAGGTGTTAACCAGATCATTTACAAATAAATAGCTTACACAATATTTAAAGATCATTTTCATAACTTTGTTAGACATTCCTATAAAAGGTTAATTCAACAGTAGTAAATTACGAGCACAGGGTTAATTTGTTTCGTCATATTTACCTACTACAAAATCAGCCAAATCAGGAAATAATTCACTGAATTTGGATTGATAATTATTTATGAATAAAGTATATAGGTTTCGCAATAAGTTTACATAGTTTTTAAGCAGATTAGCTTACCTTGTTTAATTTGTTGGACCTTTAACGAGTTTCGTAACTTTTCTGCTGCTTTGGATGATCCATGTTTTCATAATTTTCTTGAATATTTTGGCATCTGTCGATTATATATACTATATATTATAGTATAGCACTCAAGTAACAGGTATCGAAAAGTATTTTATATTCCAACAAATCAAATTAAATGGAAATTTAAAAGTAAATACCTATTATCACGAATGTGAACTGACAGATACAGAAAATGGCGACTTTTCGTAGTAGGTTGGTCTTTTTCGAATCAAGATCGGAAAATCCGAATATAATGCCCGAGCGACACCCGAATGAGTTATCATTCGTTAAGTTAACGAACGCTATCTCCCAAAATCGCACCCCTGATCAGTGAAAATATAAATATTTCGAATACCTCCCTGAGTTCTCCGCCCAGCTAATGGCGTTCGGTGAAACAAGTTTATGAATGAAATTTTCTGATTCCAGGAGTAATTTACCAGGTTGTTAGTTAATCTGTGTTTATATTTTCAACCTGAAGCTTAGGTGAACACACTCTAATTTATTTCAATGCGGATCTGGATGAGATCAAACATTGTTTGTATCGTATTACATTTTATAAAGGTGTACATTTTGTTTTAATATATATTATATCAACTTATAAATAATACACATTTTTTCTAGCTTCAGTTAAAGGATTTGGAGACAATGCATGACGTGTTAGCTATATCATCAAATGAGAATGCTTTGTTAAGCACTTTAACCAGTGAAATTGAGTCGAATTTGCCCAGCACCATTAGTACGGTCCTTCAAGAGTGGAGAACTTCGTTCTTGGAAGATATATTTTCGGTAAATTAATGTTGAATAATTGAAACTTGTTAAATGTTTTACTGTATTGTGTAAACATGGAACATTAATCTCTCAATGTATAGACTATTTAAAAGGCATATTATAATTGCATCGCAATAGTAAACTTTTGTTTACTGCGATGTCAGGGAAGATCTATCATATATTATTAGCAATGGCTGCAAGATATTCTAAATGTAACATAGGTCGTTTTTCCACTTCATGCTTCAATTATGTATATACTGAAACTTATTAAATAAGTTATATAAACGAATATGAAAATCTTATCATTCTTATCAAACTATTTACTTGCTCACGCATTGTTACAAAAAAGGGGTTACCCATTATTTAAAAATAAAACAAAAATGGTTAATCTTAAATTATATTCATTGCGTTTCAGGTGCAGTATTCTAATGATATTATCCCCTCTGAGAGCTACATCCTCAAAATCATAGATATTCACGTTTCGTCGTTATCAAGATCTCTTCCATTTAGTATTGATTTATCACTGAAAAGAACCCTGGAAAATCTAGTAAAATTTGTGGTTCAACATGCGCCTAGGATTGAAAATACTGATACCAAAAATAAGGCTATAGAGCTGCTGGTTTCAATCACCACAGATGCTAGGACCGAGTTTTTATACAACGTGGCTGTCAAGGCGTTGGATAAAATGATTGGTGATCCTGAAACTGATGAGAGACAAAAAAGAGTTTATATAAGGTATTTTTATAAATTATTGTATGCCTGTTATTAATATGTCATTTTGTAGTCAAGTTTTAGTATGTAATGGATATTTTATTTCTATTATTGTATTCTACACGTTAATAAAATTCTTAATACAGATGTATTCCTGATAAAATTTGGAAATGAACATAGAAAGAGCCTTAGGTTTTGGCTGGATTGTCAAAGTGATATAATATAGGGATGTCATGCTAATTAAATGATATTGACAAAGTAAGATTAGGGTCCTGCGTACCGCTTAACAAAATGCTAAGTTTCCTGGATACATTTAAAGTATTGCATAATTCAGTTGAAGTAAATAATACATATATGCAATATCTTCCTTTCTACAGGATTTTTCTTATTTTGAACTTGGTGAGGGAAAACCCTCTGCGGCAGCGTTTTGTGATCTTGTCAAAACATTTGATTGTATTGGTGGGTTTTGGATGTTTGAGGTGTATGGTTTCTGGGACAGCTTACTAAAGTGATAATCATATTTTGCTGACAGCACTCATATTTATAACCTTGGATGTCGAAATATCTATGTATCAAATTATCCCCAATGCAATAAGATAGAGGTAATTCTTTGCAAGCAGCACGAAGGGTTAAGAGCGGATTTGATTACAACAGTTGTATGTTTCTATACACATATCACCATAAGAACATGTGTTTTTTTTCTGCGGAAAATGATTGTGTGATCAAAATAGAAAAACAGTCTACACCCATTGGGAGCTTAAATAAAGTAATGCTTGTTCTTGTGGATAGAAATACAACATTAAATGAAGAATTCCAAGACTTAAGCACGAATTTTGAAAGGTTAAACACAGACTTAGATGACCCTAACAATCTTATAAATAACATGATGGTAAGCATAGAAGTACTGACCACCGAAAATTCAAGTTATGCAAATGAGAGAAATGATCAAGAAACTAAATCCACCATTAAATATATAATACAATATAAGAGACATTAAGCTTTTAAGTTCAGATTTTAGCCACAGGACGAAAATGCATGAGTAATAAAAAAATATATAGCATGCTCACAAACTATCATCGTAAAATTCTAAAACATATTATAACTTACAAGAATTTTACGATGATAGTTTGTAAGCATACTATATATTTTTTTACTACTCATGTATTTTCGTCCTGTGGCTAAAATCTGAACTTAAAAGCTTAATGTCTCTTGTATTATATTATATATTTAATAGTGGATTTTATTATGCTTACATTGTTTGAGTTTCTTGATCATTTCTCTCTTGCAGATGTAGTTTTAATGATTCGTCCCTTTTTATTTAAATCACCTTATTTTTTCAATTTCTATAGCTTCTCGGATTATTCTGGTCTTATAACGATCTATATTGGCAATCTCCTTTCACCCATCGAAATTTATTTTGTGGCCGGTTTCCTGATGATGTAGGAATAGAGCTGAAGTTGTTTTTTTCTGATACTGAGTTTATGCTCTTCTACTCTTGCTGATATTTTCCTGTTAGTTTGCCCCACGTACATTTGTTCACAGTCCTGGCACGGAATGCTGTATACTCCGTGGTTTTCCAATTTAATTTTGTCTTTTGAGTTTCCAAGTAGTTTGCCTATACCTTAAGAATTCTTCCGATCCTGTCTGTTGTGCATTTTACATATGGCAAGACTACTTTTGGTAAACCATAGAGTTTAGGACATCTGCTAGACTTTTCCCGTGGTATGATTTTTTTGTTGTATTTTGGGGTTTATTGGTGAACTTTTTATCCTATTTTTAGTTGTTTTTTCTAGGATCGTGGTCGGGTCCCTTGGAACAGGCTTATAACAATTGTCTTGTAGGATATCCTGCATTTTTTGTATATAGTCTTGGGTATTCGTAACTACGGTTGAATTTCCTTTATCTGCGATTGTAATGTCTTTATTTTTTCGAAGGTTTGTTAGGGCCCTTTGTTCAGTGGCATTTAGGTTTAGTTCCGGTGGTTTACTTGATCTTAAAATTCTTGCCACTTCTTGTCGAATCTCCTCTGCATTCGTTTCTTCAGAGGAGTCAAGGACAGCCTCCACCCCAGCTATTATTTCTTCTTTAGGAATTTCCTTAGGAGATATCGCAAAATTAAAACTCTTACTTAGTACGGATTTTTCAATTTATGAGAGAGTGTAGCAGCATGATATATTTCGCACTATTTTATCGTCGTCTACTCATGAGGCTTGTGACTGACTGGACTTTTTTAAGAGATTGTCATATTTTTTGAAAGTTTCTCAGTTTTAATAGTCTTGTTTGTTTCCATGCGATTCCACAATAAAGGGTGAATGCTGTTACTTGGTTTAAGGTTTAACATTAAAAGTTCTTTCTTTGTATTGGCTAGTTGAGTTAGCCGATACTTGATGGAAATCTATTATGCACTGAATAAAACGTCTATTAACTTTAATTTCCATTATATTACATTAAACCAGACAATTGTTTCGACACACAGTGTCTTCTTTGGATGTAATTTACAGTTTGTTTCTGTTACAATGATGTATATATATATATATATATATATATATATATATATATATATATATATATCTTTCAAAAACAAGACAACAAAAATATCGCAATTTACAAGTAATAAAACTAATAGAGGTTTAACAATGAGGAATTATGGTGACAAGAACTATTATGAATAACAATATCTGTGTGTGACTGTTTAAAAATAGGGGCAATATATGAAATATTCTGATAGTCAGGAAGGATTCCAGATCTTAACGAAAGATTAAATAAATCAATTAAGGGTTTGGTTAAAGTGCGAGCACAAGATTTTAACAATAATGATGTATGACGTCCACGGTGCCCTCTTTTTGAAGTTAGCGATTCATTTATTGACGATTTTTTATTTTGTTTTTCAATCTTTCACGACTTAATCAATGAGATACCATTCTTTCGAGAATATAGTTTTTTTAATAGCACTTTATTAACATTGAACTTGATTAAACAATTAATTTCATTGGCAGTTTTAGATAATTGATATATTTTTATATCAATATTTAAAAAGAAGTGTATTCGCATTTAATATTAAATAATATTTATACTTGGTTTCTGAATCCTGTTTAACTTTATCATATTTGGATTTTCTTTGTAGAGTTCTCGACCATACATACAACCTTTTAATGAACTACACCAGTGCTACAAATGACCAAAAATGTCTGGTAGATGAGAAAATACTACATGGCTGTTTAAAATTCTATGAAAAGATAATTGAGAAGAGTTCTGGAAGGCAAGCATTGGAAACATTCTTTACAGGTATAAAGCAAATTTGCTT
The DNA here is from genome assembly GCA_030620095.1 of Kuschelorhynchus macadamiae. Taxonomy (NCBI): domain Eukaryota; kingdom Metazoa; phylum Arthropoda; class Insecta; order Coleoptera; family Curculionidae; genus Kuschelorhynchus; species Kuschelorhynchus macadamiae. The sequence continues at coordinate 83,039 of JAUTXW010001616.1, forward strand.
ATCAAATTTGATTGTTAAAATGTTCCAGGTTCACGCGCCATAGGGTTAAAATATTTGGCAGGACCAACAATGGTTACGATACTGGTGGGTTTGAATATGTACAAGTTCTAACGAATTGCTTATCAGTGGTACGATAGCGCAATTGGTTAGAGCAATAAACTATAACTTTTGCTGTTGATTATAAATATTTCACAGTGTAAAAACAAACTGATAAAATACTTTTATTCAAAATAGATAATTAATAGGTTCATTTCTATATAGGTGACAAAGATCTAGTCAAGGTCTTAATGTCTGTTTCAAGCCCACGCATGTCGCAGCAGTACAGCACTAGAGTACTTCATTTCTTCAACAAGTTATTTCAAGCAGCAGAGAAGAGCTCTACAGATCCTAGTTTAAACTATTTGTGCTCGAGTATGGGAAAATTAGCAGAAGTCGAAAGTGAAAAACTCCAAACATGGTTGAGACAAATTATCATTGGTCCTAGCGAAGGTGAAACACCAAGGTATATTCAAAAATGTAGTAAGATTTTTGCCTTAACTATAACAGATACATGAAGAACTGTGAGCATTTAAGCAGCGTTATAACAGATTTAATACACAAACATAACTTTCGTGTTTTATTTGTACCATAAGCTTATAGCACTAAATTTTTGTTTGGCTTTTATCTTAGACAAACAAAAATTATTATTGGGCTATAAACTTATGGTACAATTTACAAGTTAACGGTTCTTTACAATTCTTGAAATATTGAAAAGTACAGCAAAGTATCCAAAGGGTACTTTGTTTTCTGTACTAGGGGGTGGGTTGTTATGGTACTTAGGCGCCCATTGGCCCCTTGTACAGGGTGTTTTTCGACCTTCCTTGTATTTTGGAAAAATTGAAAATAGCCAATCGATGTATTTTTTCTTGTAGAATCCAAAAATGTCATCGAAAAAATATTTGAACCAGAAACAAAAGAGTTACGCTATGCATCAGGTGTTTTTTAAATGGAATGTATCGTTTTTTATACGATTTTTGGAAAGAGTGATTTTTTTTATGTCCGTTCTGATTAAAAGATTTGATTTTGCGATAGCTGTTTATATTACATTTTAATAATAAAAATTAATAATTAAAAGTTTTATTTTCCTCAAATAGGTTTTTTATCCTTAGAATTGTATTGATGGATATATTTCTATGAAAATTTGCAATAAATCTTCTTCTTGCTTCTCTTGCATTTTCTTGGCACTTGTAAAATAGCATAACAATCTGTAGTCTCTCGTCCAAAGAGTATTTCATATTTCGATCAGAGTCAAATATATATTTTTTAGGTAAAGACTTCGACAATAATTAAAATAATGTCAATTTTTATTGACAAAGCATTCAAACGTCATTTTACCTTGATCACCTATACCAACCTATCGTATATTTTAAACAGGTGAAGCTAAAATTTTAGTTTGTAAAACATTAAAATGTAATATAAACAGCTATCGCAAAATCAAATCTTTTAATCAGAACGGACATAAAAAAAATCACTCTTTCCAAAAATCGTATAAAAAACGATACATTCCATTTAAAAAACACCTGATGCATAGCGTAACTCTTTTGTTTCTGGTTCAAATATTTTGTCGATGATATTTTTGGATTCTACAATAAAAAATACATCGATTGGCTATTTTGAATTTTTCCAAAATACAAGGAAGGTCAAAAACAGGTCCCTGTTCAGTCCTCGCTGGAACACCCTGTACATTGTGCCTTGGCTTCTAGGAAAACTTATTAACCCAGACCATTAACTAGTTCTTGAAGAACTTAACTAATTTGGTTGTTTAAGGAAAGTTTCTTTAGACTGATGGTGGTAGGCCATATCAATTTTTTGTACTGTTATAGTTTTTTTTGGTACAAACTCTATTTTCACGTAACCTGGATGTTTCCATTACCAGTAATCGATTTTTAGTGGGCCCGGTTTGAAGCTAAAGAAGCAATCTAG
>JAUTXW010001616.1:90000-267500 GCA_030620095.1 Kuschelorhynchus macadamiae
CCATATTATAAGACGTGTAGCTATGTGTTGCATGACAACAACTCAGGGTAAGGGTAGTAATAGCAGTAACATGGTATATTTAGCAATATTTAATTTGATTAAGTTATATCAGATCCTAATAAATGTGTTTCAACTTCGGATTTAAATCTTCCTAATTGAATTGTTATTAATGATCTTAGTCTGATATATTCAGATAAACCTTATAATTATATACTTATACGTTTTTAATTTGCTTTACATAAAATGCTTGACAGTTGACAGTATGATAACTGTGATTTTGACAATTTAGAGTTGTAGACTCCCTCAGATTTTCAGGCAATAGATATTTTTTAAAGAAATATATAAACCATGAAGGAAATTACATATTTAGCAGTAAGCCAGATTTTTTTTTATATAACATTACTGGTATTTTCGTATGTTTATCCATATTTAAAATAATTCTCATTTTTCTATTTTGTAACATTTGTAATCCGTTAACTACTACTTCATTTGCATCATACAAACTAGTCAAACAATACAAAAATGTAGGAAATATCTGAGAAAATCTATAAGTTTGGATCTTCTAGAGTATTGTAGTGTTGTAAATATTTTTCTAAATAGAAACACATTTTTACTTATTCATTTAAAATAGTTTATTTTAAATATGAATCAGTTGTGATACCATAAAAAGAGTTCAATATCTTCTGACTAACAGAATCCGTCTTAGTGTATCCTTTTTTGGTATATTAAAATTGCCAACAATGATACGTTTTGTTTTAGAAACGTTTAAATTTATTTTAGTGACTTAACTAGTTTGACAATATGATTTAATTATGATTTAAATTAATCTATCATCACAAATAATTGTATTTTACATTTATTTATGTTGTTGGATATTTCATTTATATATAAAGCACAATAAAAGTGGTCTCAAAATACACCAATGGAATAAAAAGGTGGTTTTCTAAATGAAGTAATATTGTTCACTGCATTCTGTGTTCGAGAAAATTTTTAAAGCACTTCTGAAAATTATTTCTAAAACCATATTGATAGTTTATACAACCATTTTGGGCGATCAGTTGTTTCTAATGCTTTTTTTTAATTTCAATATTTGTTTATAATTATATGCTTTTTTAAGCATGATTGAATATTTACTTGTCGAGGTTCATTTCGTTTTCTGTATTCTTTCTTTTATGCACAGGGGTTATTTATGAACATTTGAATTAATTTGGAATTTCTCCAAAACATTATTGCATTATAACATTTGTACCAAATTCTAAATTATTGTTCATTGACTTTAATGTTATACTGTACCTTTTAAAATTGTAATGTCTCATAAATGTTCTATTGATATTTATTAATATAAATTTGAGCAAATATCCATGTTTTTAGGGTGTACTCAAGATGTTATTTTCATAACTCTATCTATAAAATAAAAATTTAAGTTTTCTGATATAAATTTTGATTAAGCTTTTTTATTACCAAATAAAGATATGTTATTAATGTTTTCCACATTCTTTTACTATAATTTTGGTTGTTGTTTTTTGTATGGGAATAATTCTGCTCTTTCTGTTTTTTATTTAATTCTGTTTTGTTTTTTTTTCAATATTCGTTATTTTTGGAAATTTAGAATTTGTAATTTCTTGAATTTTGAACTTTAACAATGTTTTTGTTAAAGCATTTGTTGCCTAAATTTATTTCTTTATGACTCTTCTTTATTCATCCCTTATTTTAAACTGAATCTAGGTATACCAATACTCATAACGTATTGAACCTTTTTTTAAATCAGTTACTTAAATTTCTTTATTTAAATATATCAATTTGTAATCTTCAAGCAAAAAATTGTCAGTAACATACGTTTTATTTAACATATAACGGATTTATTAAGTAAAATTTAAATATTTTATCGAGAGTTTTTTAATTCTTATTTAGTTAATAAATATCATTTAATAACTTCTTAACTAAATTAATATTTTAGAGAAAAGTACTGTTATTTATTTATAAAATTATAATATATATAAGTATTACTTAGTTATTTTCCTAAATTTATTAACGTTTATAAATGGATTTTCCAACCAGTATTTTTCTCTAAAATAGTTTTTAGTTCAATCTCACTTATACGACTTTCTATTTCAATTATTTTAATCTTTGTAAATTTGTCATTTTTTATTTTATCTTAAAGTTTTTCAACTTACGTACTTTTAGCACATCTTTTCTCTCACGCTTTGCGGTTATCACTTTTAACTTCTTAGATCGCCTATGTTATATCTACTCTTAATTTGACGTTTCTTCACCTTTATCAATTCTGGTTATCTCATTTTCTTATACATTTTTTGGTACACTATAGAATTAATATGAATTAACTATTCATTTTTATAACTGATTCTGCATAAGATAAGGACTATTACTAATTTTATTTTTTAATAAAATATTATTTCTTATATAATAAAATCGATCTTGAAGTATTTTATCAGTTTCTTTTTAAACTGTGAAATATATTTTTAGAAATATTTATAATCAACAGCAAAAGTTATGGTACGAGCGGGGATCGAACCCGCACCTCTGGATAACTAGTCCATCGCTCTAACCAATTGCGCTATCGTACCACTGATAAGCAAGTTAGAACTTGTACATATTCAAACCCACCAGTATCATAACCATTGTTATCCTGCCAAATATTCTTTAACTTTTGCTGTTGATTATAAATATTTCTAAAAATATATTTCACAGTTTAAAAAGAAACTGATAAAATACTTCTATTCAGGATCAATAATGGTTATGATACTGGTGCATTTGAATATGTACAAGTTCTAACGAATTGCTTATCAGTGGTACGATAGCACAATTGGTTAGAGCGATGGACTAGTGATCCAGAGGTGCGGTTCGATCCCCGCTCGTACCATAACTTTTGCTGTTGATTATAAATATTTCTAAAAATTGCTCTTTTTGATCATTCATATTCAGTTTCGTTATCAGCAAAATCCAGGGTCTACGGACTCTTTCTTTGTTCTAGGTTGGCTTTCTTAGCTCGTAAACAAACACAATATTAAATACTGTGATTAGAAATATAATTTTTATAAATTTTGCAGGTAAAAGGCAGCACTTGGCAGTGTCACATGAAAAAGGAAAGATTACCGTGTTACAGTTATCGGCGTTACTAAAGCAAGCTGACTCTGCTACCAGAAAGCTGACATTAACACGACTCAGTTCTGCACCAATACCGTTTACAGGTAAAGAGAAGTAGAATGACCGTTATTTAAATTCGCTTTAGACTATAAACTAAACAAATTATATTAGAATAAACCTAATTGAATTACCTATAAAAACTGCAATGTCATATATTTATTAATTTTATTATAGATCACAACCACATTAAATCTTCTGGAACGTTTGCGTATGATAAACCAAATTATTATTTTCTATATTAAGAATTCTAATATTTTATTTATATTATTAATTAAAATTGTACTTTGAGGATTAAGCCTCTTCCTATTTCTTCATTAAGGAATAAGAGGGGGTGTGTTTTGCACTTAAATCTTCCATTCCATTTATTTTAACTTTCAATTTAAGAATATCAATATTAATATTATCACTCTCAACGGGGACTGATATAAAAGTATTTTTGCATGAATTTATCAATCAGAATTGTGAAAAATTAAATCTTCCTCATTTGTTTATTGGTTTGATTAAGAATAGTAGTTCGACTGGAGTGGATAATTTCCGATTCATCTATGGAAGTACTATTTCGGATTCCAATTCTTGAGAATAATTAAAGACAATATCATACACTTCTACACATATCCCAAATTTCCACTTTTGACATTTTACCTGAAATTTAATTACCATAATCAAATCAATAATCTTGATTGTCCAATAAATCATTAAACTAAATAATAATAATAAAAACAAGTATTTTTTGGCAAGGAAAATCACACAGAACACTCGTGGTCTTTATTCCGTAAAATGCACCGATTTCAGAACTTCCACTCAATCTTTTTTTCAGTCTTTTTCTGTTTGGATTATGTGAATAAATTCTCCAACGAATTTATTCAGAATTTATTCTATGCGTCTTCATCATGATCATTAAAATTAACTGTTTCATAATCAGTATTTCAATTGCATTATGATCAATATGTTTCGAAGTATTTAAAAGGCAAATTCCATTCTGTTTTTTCCGATGTATTTCCAATTTCACTTATATTCGACTGACCAAATTATACAAGTCCATAGGATTATTAAATTTTTTGGAATGTTCTGTAATTTTCTCCTAATTAATAAGACAAATAAATATGTGTGAAAATTTTGTTGCACTCAAAACATATACCTGGATTTTCAGATAAATGTAGATCTTTCAAAAGTATTAGGTACTAAATATTGCAATTCATAATACGCCACACGTTTTAATTTTTAGTCGACTATTTAGACCTGCATCGTATTAAATAGAAAAGAAATAAAGACAAGACGTTTATGATGTAATTATTGTATAAAATATGAAATTAGATAAAGGGTGGCATTCGCAAGGGGGTGACATTCGTAAGGCGTTCTTTCATGCTACCTGCACGTAAACTATTGGCTTTATTTTTTTCTTCTCCAAATTCTAATTATATTCTATTACTCAATAATTGCAATATTTCTTTTTGTTTTGTGTTATAACTAATATTGGTCTTATTTGTATTTTGGGTCTTGTTACAGATTATATTACTTTTTAGTTCTCTCTATGACTTCTAACCTCTGCAATGAAGATTTTCTGGCCGTATGTGGATTAAAAGATTGCCACGTCTTAACTTTTAATTCTAACGGACTTGTTACTGACCATTTGGTTTTACATCCTCAACTGGAAACTGGTAATTTTATTATCAAAGCACTTTGGCTACCTGGTTCCCAAACTGAACTTGCATTGGTCACTGCGGATTTTGTTAAGATATTCGACCTTAGCAAGGATGCTACCAATCCGCAATATCATTTTTTGGTAAGTTTTTTATTACTCAAAAACTTTTAAGAAGAAAAAACAATGTAGTTTTGAAATTTCTAGGTTCCAAGTGGAAAAATAAGAGATTGCACCTTCATGTATGAAGATGGAATATATCATATTCTATTGATGTCGTCTCCAGGACATATTTACACAGAGATTTTAAATGAGGACAGTTCTACAAAATTTGGAAGTTTTTATGTTACCAACACTCTAGAAGTACGTCATTTTAAGGCCTAATACTAGTATTCCAACTTTAAAAGAGCGCCTATGCTAAGTATATTTTATGTTCCAGAATGGTGTATTCAAATTATATGAACTTTTCTGCACGTACGCAAGTTACGCAAAGTTCTCTTAGTTTTAGCTTTTATTGATGGATACCACCATTATAAAATAAAAGTAGGTATATGTAATGTTTATAATTTAGTGATTAACAGAAAGGGGACATTAATAACATAACCACAGACGTTAGTATTTAAGTGTCCATTCTTACCAGCAAGATGCAAACCATTTTATATTTGGTGCCACAATGAAACTTGTTACTAGATCTCGAATGATCAAAAAATATATAGGTCTTTGTAGAATTTATAAATCAGCAGGAAACTTGTGTTCCAGTGTACCTAAATTGTGCTTTGACAGCATAATGCGTATTTTCTATAGCAATAGTGGTGGAATATCTCATTATTGCTATAGGAAACACGAATCCGGGTATCAACCATTTTTTTAAATGAAAGTAGATGCTATATGAAGGGGCTCAAAGTGAAATTATTTTTTTTAATACGCTAATTTTTTAATATTTCAATAAATAGTTTCACGCCACAGAATCCGGCAGCATAGTGCTTGTGACGTCAGTCCTAATGCTTTGGTAACGGAGAAAATGGAAAACAACAGTCTCCCGAAATTATAAATTATGTCTCAACGTCAGCGGATAGTGTTATCTCAATTTGAAGCTATCCAGGTTTTTCTTAAATTTATTTTTACGTCTGACTATAAAACGATTGAAAAGAAGGTGGACAGGAGAATTAAGAGATAAATTATGTTTATTTGTTCTAAAATTTTTAATTTTACCTGTTAAAGTATTTTTGTTTTATGAAATATTTAAAGAGTATAAATTTCAAAATTAAAAAATGTTTTATAATTTTCTTTAAAGCTTTTGCGGTTTTTGCAATTTATAGTACCTCAACGTAATATTAAATATCTTAAATAAGATTTCATAAAACTATTATATAAATAATATTTCACCTTATTAATCGAGGCATATTAGCAATCAACTCGAAAGCCTGTGCCGATTACAAGGTTTGTATATAAAAGCTGTAAAACGGATCTATTCCTAATAGATAATATTTCAAGGTCTACGACATTTTTCGGCTCTCTTTTTTTAAAATTATTAGCAAATCACTGATAAAAAGTGGATTAAAATTTATTTAGGCTAAAAGTAGGTTCAGTGAGGTTCTTCAGGTCAGATTTTCATTGAAAGAAAAAATGTATAGAAAGTAATTATTATTTTTAAATTTATAATAATCTTGCAACACATGAACAACTCGCCTGCTTTTTTTTAAGTATGAATTTCTTTTATCTGAATGTGTAACAACTTTACGACAAACTAGCGTTGAAACTAACAAATTATGGTACAACGCAAATATCTTTATAGTGTATCTAAAACTTTTTTGGTATTTTAAATACTTTGAGAGTCTTAAAATTACTCTTCTGAAAACACGTCTCAAAAATCTGTTAATATACAGTTATTTTTTGCAAGGTTTTATTTAGAAACAGGCTTTATTTAGTAGATCTTAAATTTTAGTTTAAAAAGTATGCATAATTAAATTTGTTTTAGGTATTTCATCTAGATGTTACTGATGTAAATGGACATGTTGCTGGTGGTGGCGTATCTATTTACTACTCCCACACGTTGATGTTACTTTTCTACAGTTACGCGCAAGGCAAGAGCTTTATTTCGCCTATCGCACCGAAGAGCAATTGCCTTTCTTTAGGTAAGGTAAATCATCAATTGGGCCATAAGCCTTGTCATAATACTTTATGTACACAGCAGTTCAGTGGTGGGTTCGATTCCTAATATCTACAATGAGTAAATCGTGGATTATTTTGTAGCAAAAGCAAAGTTAAAAGCAGCCATAGATTGGTCATGACCAGTCTTCTAGAATGTAGTGGTTATATGGATTAAGTATGAAGTCATATTTAACAGAATGTACAACGAAATAAAATATGGCAAATGAATGTAACAAATAACCTAGAATATCTGATTAGTTTTTATTTATCTATTAGAAAACGAATATTAAAGTGAAATGGGCTAAGTCTAATATATATAGAAGTATCTCAAGGGCCTTGTTATTTCCTGATGATACAATATGTAACTGGTGTGCTGAGAATGGCTTGAAACTGAATTAAAGTAAATGGGTATCAACGACTTCCTAATAAAAAAAAAATTGTGATTACTGATTATAACATTAACGACAATGTTCTGAAACGATCTGTCAATATTGCTGGACAGTGCACTAAATTTTACTGAACACTTGGTGGTAGAGATAAATGAAACGTACAGTTTCATCATAAGATCTACTAAGCACTTTAATGTTGTTGTTTGTCTTAGATTTTCTGATAGACTTGTACTGCTCAAACTTCACTACTGTAGCATAATATGGTTACCTCAATATGAAATTTGGATTAAATATATTGAATGAGTGCAGAGAAAATTTTTAAAATACAAACATGATTTATAAAAAGTTTGGTTATTATCCTCTTCAAGGTTATAATCACCAACAGTAGTCAGTTTTTAATAAGTTATCATTAAAAAGAGAAATAGAAATACTTTCTGCTTGACGAAAACAAACTTGTAAATAACTAATAAATATGATTTAGATTTAAACATAATCACTGAGGGGAGATATAAGACTAGAACAGAACATAAACTGTGTGAATCTCAGGCTCGGGTTAATATTTAGAGTGGTATTTTATTATTGTTTGGTGTCTTTAATTGGCTGTAATATGCTATTGACACTAATAAATAAATAAATCACTATGTTTGCTTGTGTTTCTTTTAAGGTGTTACGCGTTGTATACTCAATGACAAGTGCCTTTTCGCAGTGCGATAAAACTAAAAATGAAAACATTATATTAACTCTCTTGTATCCCTTGAAAAAATAATTTTCCATATTTCTTGATTTTTTCGATTCATATATGCATAAAACCAGTTGATTATTGAAATAATGTATCATGCATGGTGCCTCTTTATATTTTGTACCCCTACCTAGCTTTTATTTTTAAAAACAGAAAAAAAATTAAATGTAACAGCTGTAGTCAAAAAATACCAGCTCATGGGAAATATCGCAGGATATTTCGAGATCGGCAAACACCTCTAATAAGTATGGCAGTTATGCATATTATGTGAAACCAGACTACCTAAGCATAAAGCTTAATTAGTTCTCATTTTCTTTAATATAAAATATTTACAAAATGATTAGAGTAATTATAGAACACATATATTTTCAAAATTGAAGGGGGATTACGAATATTATAATCAATAATATTAAATATATTATACAGGGTATTCCATTTAAAAAAAAACAAAATTTGGTATTTTTTGTCCGAATTCCAATGTTCATTTGTTTCTTCTGATAAAAACTCTTGATAATAATTCAGTTCAGGTAAAATCCTATTACAACGTTTACAAGTGTTTTTCTATCTCTAAAAATAAATGCTGTAGGTTTTTTTTTTCGTAAATTCGATACAGTGTGGGTTCGTCGATTCAGTTAATAACGTAATTTTATTTTCAGTATTCCCTATCACACTCCCACAATCGTCAGCTAGCACTAATGGAACCAATGTAAAAAGCAACAGTACACGTAGTCCGAACCCGCAACCACTGTGCCAATGGATGGAAATTCCTAATCATCCAGGGTTAATTTGTTGTGCTATGCAGGCAAGCAATCAGCCGGTTGTTTTGATGCTAAAGCCTAATTCCATTCTAATACAGGAAATTAAGGTATAGTAATCTCTGTTCTACTATAAAAAATTATGCTGTTACTTTATGTTCATTAAAAAAATAGGTTGTACCAGGCAAAGCGAAAATCACGGATATGGTGGCAATAAGGCACAACTCGGGCAGTGAACTAAGGACTACACTAATCCTTTTATGTGAAGATGGAAGCCTTAAGATGTTTATTGCCAATATGGAACAGACAGGTTATTGGATGTCCAGCAGCATCCAAGCGACTGTCCCTGTTGGTAAGTAAGTCGTTTAACATTGAATAAATAACATTATTTGAAGATATAATATTGGATTGTTCTTTATATGACTGTATTAATAATGTTTTTAAACTTTAAATGAAATGCGACCCATAGAGCCACTACATGAGTTTTAGAATAATTAACAGATGTCACTGGCCATTTTAACAACAAAGACAAATTCCATATTCAGTTCTATAACTTAATTGGTAATTATTTAGCAAAACCTTCAAGCATGCATAGCAAATGAAGGTCGTAAAGCATGTGAGAAATGGAAAAAATGTTGTTGTATGTTGTAATGTTAATGCATTATGACCTTCAGAATAGCTATGCATGAATGGACCTTTAAACGATGCAAAAATATCTAAAAAATCTACAAGGCTTTAACGTTGCATAAAATAGTGAGGACAATAATGTTGTAAAACTGGCCAGTGAAAAAAAAGCACCTTGTAAATTTTTCTAAAACTTATGTAGCGGCTTAACATCAGAGATCACGTCCACCAGATAGAACTCTCTCGATAAACGGGGTACTAGTTTTCGCCTTTTTTCCAGTTGGCGGGTGCCAATAGACTTAGTATTCCGGCACTTGTAGCGTGTTGCGTGCAGTGATAAAGCACATCTCTCTCGTCGGTGTTGTGAAAGGGTATTAAGGAAAACAAGTTAATATAGGTCATATCAAAAGTCTAATAATTAATAGATACAAACACAATACAAATTGATTAGAAAACAACTGTAAGTATTGACGCTCTGGAAAATTAGCGAATAGTAGGGATAGATCTCAGGTATGCAGCACAACATTTTTGAGGCTGTAATTTTTTAGAATATTTAAATATTATTTTTTATGTTTTTATACACGTTTATACCTTCAATTGTTTCATATCTGACAAGCGCGTTTTTAAAAAACCCAAACCAAATCGATCCATATAATTTCTTTTTGCATTTTATTTAAATAAGATTACAGGAGTACAAACATCAACTTTTTCGTTGGTGAAGTAATGGGTATTGCCCCTTCCGTCGAACTATATCAGAATCGGTTTATTGGAGGTGTCTTTTCTTAAATTTCCAATTTAAATCATTTAGTAATATTCTGGTTCGGATTTTAAAGAAATCAAATGACCTTGGAACAAATTTATTAGTAAGTGTCATGAATTGGCTACGCTTAACATTTATATTTTTGTCTCAAGCATATCAAACTGTTTACAGTTTAATCAAGTTTAAATATTGCATGGGACCTATTAATGTAAAAACTAAATTGTATTCTGTATATTCCGCAAGGTGTCGCTAAGCTTAGAAAAAACTGCTAGAGTATAAAAGAAAATAACTGCCCCTAATTGTTAAATTTGTTTTTGTTTTTGTATTATGTAATAAATGAGTTAATCTCAAAATATATTTTACAAAACATCTGAAAAATACAATTTATAAGCAGAAAAAGGTTAAAATCAAATTTTTTTTTTTAATTTCTTATGCAATAACCAAAAAAAAGATCATTTAAAAATATTGGGCTTCAGACATACTTCTTTCTTATATGCGGTAATATCATGGTCATTTGTTTTTTTTTACATTATTGCTTTAAAAATGTTAGTTTTTTATTATATTAGTAATACTTTTTATATAATTAATATTATAATATACATTGTTTTTGGTCTTTTGCGCTTTTTTTGTTAGTATAGCCCTACTAAAAACAAACAAATCCATTATATATTTGAATAGTCGGTAGCAGATCACATTCTTAGATATAGAATTAGTTGCGTGCAACAATTTAAATATTCAGTAGGATCTGTAGCTTATTAAATTAAAATAAGGAGGTAGGGCGTAAATTATCGGGTTAACTGTATAATTTCATATATAAATAGTTTAAAATTTTCGAAACGGTAATCATTAATTTAATTTTTTCATTGCTTTGTTATTAAGTTTTTTTGTAAATGGTTTAAAATTTTGCTTTCATTTAGAATGTGCTAATGTTTTAATTAGCAAAGTAATTAAACGATAATTTTAGATGTAGTATCGGTGATAGGTATTATAACGATGCCAGGACTCGAATCATTTACTTTCTTAAGTCGTTCAAAAAGGACCCTTTCATTATAGTACTTATGTTTTTACTAAGATGATTTCTTTAATAGGTGAATGGATCCCATATTGGCACCTGACCATGAATCATGCACTTACTTATGTGCTATAAATAGTTGGAAACATTAGAAAATATATATATTACAAGGTTTCCATACATTAAAATACCAAAGAAAATCACTTGCAATGTAATTTTTGTTGAGTTCAGTTATCGTAGTCATTTTCACCTCGTCCAATTGTTATATTTCATGCTTACCAAGCCGGTCGAGGCAACGTGATCTCTGAAGTTGGATATAAGGAGAATATTATTACTTTCATATCTGGTGGGCGTAAACTGTGACATTATTCATGATAACGTGTACCAAATTTGATTTAAATATCTCTCGGAATGAATGAGCTGTATGAAAAAAAAAAAACAAAAAAATCACATTTTACTACGTCATATTTGAATATATCATATTATTTTCACATTATCGAGACCATCCTTTATAGAAATGAACTAATAATTTAGTAAGGTATCAAAGGGTTCCCAATAAATCAGACCAAAACAGTGTGATATACTTTTCTTTTATTACGATTTTTTTTTATTCAGCAACGTTTCGGCGGTCGTTTACCACCATCATCAGGCTAAAATACATACATTTTTTATAAATTTTAAATTGTAAATACAAAGGACAGAAATATGGAATACTACAAGTAGACGTTTTGTGTTTTTTTTGGTAATAGGTTGAAAAAGAATAAAATATTACATACATACATTTAAATTCAAAAACAAACAAACGTAATTATAGCTAATACACGTTATATGTATATTGTTATTATTAGTAGGTAACCAAGAGAAAGGAAACAGACAAATCTTTTGTTTTTTTATATATCTTAACATGTAATACATAAACAATTATTATCATACCTTTTTTTTTGGGAGGTGTGCACCAGTTCAAAGCATACCTTTTGTTGTTCTAATTAGTATGTGGAGTCATATTTCGATAATACCTATTTTTTATATATATATATATATATATATATATATATATATATATCTGTTATTTCTACACAAGAAACACTCTCTGCAATGTACGAGTTTCAAAGTAGCTGTAAACAGCGTATTGGAAGAATGTGATTTGGATAATTTATTTTATAATTTGAAAAGGTGAGACACCTGTGGTGTTTTTATTTAAATATTAAAACATTAGTGGGTTGTCAACTGTTTTGCGACTGACAAAATATAAAACTATTTGTTTTTTTGGTTTAAACAGCTTAACGCCAGATGTCAGATCGGGATTTTATTTTCAGAGATTAATTTTATTTGGTTTATATAATGTATTAATCTGTTTTTTTTTGATTGATAAGAAAGAAAAAGGAAAATATGTTTTGATGTTAAATGTTCTATTAAATTAGATGTTTATAAAATGAAATTATGTTATCATAATCAGTTTTTTGGTTAATATTGTTTGGAAACTTGTGAATGTATAACGTTTCCAAAATTAGTCTTTTGATACGATTTTCTTCAGTGTGTAATATTGAGAAATTGTTAAAATCAAAAGCATGTAATGTTCTTAGAGAGTGGTTACATAAGCCTGAATGCGAGGGGTTATTTTTACGAATATTATAGTTGTGTTGATAAAAGCGTTTTTTTGTGTATTGTGATGTTTCACCGATATATACAAGAGTAGGGTTACAAGACATACATTCTAATTTGTATACCAAATTACTTTGAAGTGTTTTATCATCGCGATCTTTTAAAGAAGTGAAAATATTAGAGATAAGATTGGAAGGTGTCCAGGCGGGAGCAACATTAAGAGATTGTAGAATTTTTTTCATTTGATTCTCAATCGTGTGGAAAAATGGCATTTTTATGTATGAAATACTAGACAAACTGTTTTGAGGGTTACTAACATGATTGGTATTATTAGGTGCGAGGACTTGTTTTCTTTGTGTTAGTTTGATGTAGCAGTCATCAATAACTCGACTTAAGAGTGTTTCTGGATAGCAGTTTTTTTCTAATGTGTTCTTGATAAAATTTAGATTATCATTATGATATTTATGATCTGACAATAGAATTGCTGTCGACAAGATTCCTAATAGTTGATATAACCCACTAACGTTTTAATATTTAAATAAAAACACCACAGGTGTTTCACCTTTTCAAATTATAAAATAAATTATCCAAATCACATTCTTCCAATACGCTGTTTACAGCTAGTTTGAAACTCGTACATTGCAGAGAGTGTTTCTTGTGTAGAAATAACAAAAATATATATAAAAAATAGGTATTACCGAAATAGGACGCCACATACTAATTAGAACAAGAAAAAGTTTGCTTTGAACTGGTGCACACCTCCCAAAAAAAAAGGTATGATAATAATTGTTTATGTATTACCTGTTTTGATGCCTTTATTAAACTTAAAAAAAAATAATAATAATACATGTTTTTCTATAAGATATATAAAAAAACAAAAGATTTGTCTCTGTTTCCTTTCTCTTGGTTACCTACTAATAATAACAATATACATATAACGTGTATTAGCTATAATTACGTTTGTTTGTTTTTGAATTTAAATGTATGTATGTAATATTTTATTCTTTTTCAACCTATCACCAAAAAAAAACCTCTACTTGTAGTGTCATTCCATATTTCTGTCCTTTGTATTTACAATTTAAAATTTATACATAAAATTTATGTATTTTAGCTTGATGATGGTGGTAAACGACCGCCGAAACGTTGCTGAATAAAAAAAAATCGTAATAAAAGAAAAGTATATCACACTGTTTTGGTCTGATTTATTGGGAACCCTTTGATAAATAAATGTATGAGTCCATTACATCAGGCACATAGCCACAAGTTCAGTTCGGGAAAGGGTCCAAACCAAAAATTCATTTTGGGGGGGTCCAAATAATTTTCAAAGTTTGGGGGAGTCAAGACAAAAATATATCGGATATCTTAGGAAGAAGGAATTTTCAAACTTTCTCAGTGATGTTATTCGAAACTGCGCAACTTTATCCTAATTTATCCAACCTTGTATCTCTAACGCTTTTTAATATGCCAATGCTATCCTGTCAAATTTGTAACACCCTGTATATAAAAGATGAAAAAAAATTTAGGGTTAAAGGAACATATTCTCCCCATGAAAATAAGGAGAAACTTTTCTAGAAACTTAGAAAATGTAAGATGTCTAAGATTAGGAATTTTTTAAACGTGCTAATATTTTTAACTAAAAAACGTGGTCTTGGTATTACCCGCTTGAAGTAACCATTTTGCAGAAATTTTAAATTACCAATCAAAGATTAACCTAATAATTTAATAACGATTAAATACAACATTAAACAGTGTAACAAATTCATGCGAATGGTTAAAGCTCTTGTGCGTTGAGCTTTCAATCGTACGCTTGATACAGGAGTCTAAAGTCTATTCAGGTTCAAGATATAATGCATGTAAACAAAAGTTATTGTGCGTGCAATACGCCTTTAAGTAAAGATATAACTTTTTAGTAAAATTTTAAAATTGTATTGCACGTACATACAATAACTTTTGTTTACATGCACTACATCTTGAATTTGAATTGACTTTAGTCTCGGTAATCGCTCTCCTCACATTTGTTTTGATTTATTAATATTATCGTAAATCAAGCTTTGGCTTCTAAAAATCTAAAATCTAAAATGTTCAAAATTTTGCATTTTTGAATGAAATGCAATTTCAAGAACGTATATTAAAATATAAGGCTTTTGATTTCGAGGTGTACACTACATCAGTTTATGTATTAGGAACATCGTCGAAACCAAAGAAGAAAAAGCCTATAAAATCAGGAAAAACTTCCAGTGCTCCCGTTTTCCCCGTGGACTTTTTCGAACATTGTACAGCTATGAATGACGTGGAATTTGGTGGAAACGATTTGTTACAAATTTATAATGCCTCTCAGCTGAAGCACAGGTATGAGTTTTGATGTAACCAAAGTTTCTAGCTATATAACAAATAGTATATTCCTATTCTGCACCTTTGTGTTTCAGATATAAAAATTAAGTACTTAAAATATTTTTTAAATCCTATTATGAATACCTATCTGATTTGATTTCGAATTGCTGCTAAAACTCTTTGAGAAAAAAAAAACTTGAATCATTACATGCTCTTTGACAGAGCGTGGTCTCTGAATCGCTAAGAAAATGAGCTCAACCCAGTGTTGCCTTGAAGGCCAAACACTAACTAAAGAATATTTCGTAAATACTGATGTAACTAAAAAAATTTGCCATAGTTCGAACAAAGTTTTCTCAATTCGAGTTAGGAATACATCATATTATGTTCGGGTAATTTAAAACGTTTAATGAAGAAAAGTAAAAGATATATGAGTATTACAGTTATTTCACTTAACTACGCCAATATAAACAATATAACAAACGCGAGGCCTCTTAAGATTTTGTGAAATAATAATAACTTAACAGATTTTAAACATAGATGGAAATATAGATTCCTAAATAAACTATTGTTTTATTATTGAGTACGAATGAGACTCCATCGAACTTCGACGGTAGCTATAATTTTAAAATTATTTCTTAAAACTATAAAATTAAAAGTGGCACCCTATCAAAACTTGAAGGTGTAGATATTTAAAAAATCGCTTCTTTGCAAGCTCTGTAAAGATTTTGAATGTTAGCCGCATTTATAGTTGGGTATATTTCAACTTTTAAATATATAGACACAAAAATAATAAACTCCTAATAATAATCATATAATGCCTAATCTAGCGCAATAAAACTAGAACTCTAAGAAGAAGTAATAAACAATAATTAAACTTCTGAGAATCCCCCTTAAATGATGATATTATATTATATTAATGGTACTATTTTGAAATATGAGAGCAGTCGTAGCCGAGACCTCTCGTGCTTTTTAAGTACATTGTGGAAATCAGTGGCGTATTTAAGGGGGAGGGGGTTAGAGGGCTAACTCTTACCTTACAGCAACTTTTATTAACGTTCTAAATTACTTATTTAATCTAAAATAAAATTAAAAAATATTCACACATTCTAAGTAACATATTTTGATATGCCATTTCTAGATTGAATACGACAGGTCTATATGTGGTCTGCAACAAAGCTCAGTTTCACATCGAAGTTACCAATAACGATCCGAATATGGTTATCTGTGGTATAAGGGTTTTAGTCGGAACACAAGATGCACAGAAGGCTCCGTCATATGTTGAGGTAAATCTAATTTAGATGTTCCGAGTAAACGGTGCATATTTTACATTAATATGTGTATACGTTACTTATCTACTTGTAGGTGTTTGGAAGGATAATTTCATTTAATGTAACTAGAAGTCGATGGTATGATGTTCCATTTTCACGTGAAGAAAGCCTACAATCGGATAAAAAGCTTACTATTGTATTTGGACCATGTCAGGTGAGTTTGATTACACTACTATGAAATTATATTTCTGGTCCAGTCTTCAATATTACATAATTATGTAGTATACACATTTTCCTACTTCGTAGCACAAGGTTCAAACTAACAAAAAATATTCTAAATACGGACCTGTCGGTCCACCTCTTAACCATCGCGCTCTGCGGCATCCCGTAGTAGTTGAGTCATTATGCTTTTTGTGCTTCGTGCATGTACAAGGTGTCAGATTCGCGGTTACGTTTTACGCCCACAAACGCTAACCTCAACATTATTTGGAAAACGGTAGGTCATAATATATTCTGTCAATATTTTTCATCTCATTTAGGCATCCATCTCTTTTAGGCAATGGGTAAATTCAAAAATAAAAAACATAAAAGTCCCTCGTAAAGTAGTTCTGAATAGGGTCACAAAAAACGGAATCTTGCCGATTCACTGTTAGAGAGATTGGAGCGGTTAGAAGCCGCTATGAGGAGTGGATCATTTTCGAATTCTCGATCTAGATCCAGAAGTGTGTTATCTCGAATGAACGACCGTGCAGGACGTTCCCGGACTCCGAAGCGTGCAGCTTCGAGAGATAATTCCGCCAGTTCCGACACCAGCCGTAGTCGTAGTCGTGCCTCAGTTTCACGGCGGCGGGAGAGAGAAAACGAGGAAGCCGATAACGCCACAACGTTGCTGCTTGCAGCGGGTAAGGCTAGCGACAAAAACGGATACACAAATTTTGCGTGATTGGCCGAATCAAAATGCCGATATTTTGATGCAAGTCCCGATCGTGACGAACTCGTGGTGCATAATGATATCGAATTACATCCATTGCCAGACGACGTGTTAAAAATCTTGGGGGACGACCCAGATACTGACAAAAATAATTCGTTCACAGTGCACGACCATATTGCTTCGAGATGCCGTGCAATATTAATTAATGGATTCAAGAAAACGACTCGCAAAACTTAAAAAACCTTTACGAATTTCCGAAAAACATTCCTAATTTATGTCCGCCAAAACTTAACCCGGAAATTAAGGCAGCTTTGACGAAGCAAAGTATCTTGGTAGATTCATCCTATACGGATATACAGAACCACATGGGCAAAGGGCTTTCCACCTTAGCAAAAAGTATGACCATAATTTTAAAAAACGTTGAAAAACTTCCCGAAGAGGTGAAAGGGGATATTTTGACTGGTCTCTCTGATTCCGGCAAAATTTTTACAAACTTATCTCTTCGCGTGTCTATAACACGCAAGAATCAGATAGTACCTTGCTTAAGAAACATGAAGGAGCTATCAGACAATAGTGTCCCAACGGATTTTTTGTTCGGAACGGACCTAAATGAGAAATTAAATTCTGTAAAAACGCTTGAAAGCGTTAGTAAGGAGCTAAAGTTATCTAGCTCCAAACAAACAACGTCTAAGCAATACTTCAAACCTTCAGGAAGTACGCAAGTACGAACCTCTTCGAATTATATTACTACAAATCGTAATTTAAACTCTCATCCCCCGGCCCGTCAACAGAGGGTGACAGTGCCAGAAAGGGGTCAGACCTCCAGAACCCAACGGAATGCACCGAAAGATTACTAGTGGAGCAGATACAAACTGAAGAAATATTAAAGACGGTAAGTAGAGTAGGCTATGCAGGCCGTTTAATAAATTTCGTCAGTAAATGGGCAACCTTGACTGCGAATCCAGTAATATTATCATGGCGTCGGGGCTACAAATTACCTTTTGTTGCCAAACCCCCTAATTTTATCTAACCAGATACATCTAAACTAAAAAACAGAGAAGATACATCCCTGATGCATGTAGAATTAAATAATTTATTAAAAGAGCAATAGAGCGTTGTAAACCCCACCCCAAGCAATTTAGTTCTAGTACTTTTCTTGCTACTAAACCCAACGGCAATAAACCTTTTATTCTAAACCTAAAGGCTTTGAATAAATATATTTTTGCACCGCACTTCAAAATGGAAGATGCGAGAATTGCCTGCAAACTGCTCCAACGTGGCAACTACGCTTCTATGGCTGGGGACACACAAAACGATTGGAAAGATGCAAATTTTTAGCATTACTTTCCAGTGGAGGAAATTATGCTCATATGACTATTCCTGAATACATTTCAACCGATTTAATCTGGTGGTTTAAAAATATTGCCACATCAATTATGACCTTTAAATTTATACTGATGCTAGCCTTTCAGGCTGGGGTGCTTGTTGTAAGAGTCAAACTACATACAGATGGTGGACACTCGACTTAAAATGTTTGCGGCTAAGTTAAACTCTGGTAATATTCTTATCAGAACTGATAATAGCACTGCTCTAGCCTATATTAATAGAATGGGCAGTGTAAAGCATCCAAAATTAAACACATTAACACAGGAAATTTGGAGGTAGGCCGAAGAAAGGAATTTGTGGCTCTTTGCCTCATATATTCCGTCTACTAAAAACGACAATGTTGACAAGGCCTCTCGCACTTTGCTGGCAGAAACAGAGTGGTCTCTGAATCAGCAGGCCTTTGATTACATAACGCAATGCTTGGGCCTACCTGAAATCGACAAATTTGCGTCAATGAATAACACTAAATGTCAACGTTGTATTTCATAGCTAACAGATCCTGGAGCTGAAGGGGTGGATGCGTTCACTATTTACTGGGGAAACTTATTTTTTATGCATTTCCCCCATGACCGTGCCGAAGGCATTCTTATAGTACCTTATTGGAAGACAGTCATGGTTCCCGTTGTTCGCTAAATTGACATGTGATACCCCATTACAGCTAGGTCCTAATAAGAACCTTTTACTTTGTCCTTTCAGCAAAAGGAAACATCTCCTACTCGGACCTTATCCTGGTAGCAGCGAGATTATCCGCCAAGCATTTTTTCGAAGAGGGATTCCAAGAGAAGCCATCGAAACAATGCTTCAATCTCTAAGCGAAAATACCATTAAGCAATATGGTACATCATACAAGAAGTGGTGGCAGTATTGTCAAACCGAAGAAATATCACCATTAGATTGCAAAATGTCAGATACAATTTCATTTTTTCAAAGTATTTTGGACTCCTCTCAAAATAAATTTGGTTCTTTTAACACTCACCGTGCAGCTCTGTCGTTAATCTCCTTATAAAAGGAGTTTTTAAGCTAAAACCGCCTAAACCTAAGTACAACCTTACCTGGAACCCACATCAGGTGCTTACATTCCTACGAGACTCGCCTGACTCTACTCTAAAATTCATTTCTTGTAAGCTAGTCACCCTACTAGCGCTTGCTACTGGTGAAAGGCTACAGACAGTATCCTTAATCAAGTGTTTAAATATAAAGTTCTCACCTAATGGTGCAGTTATTCTTATTCCAGACTTAGTTAAAACATCTAGACCCAAATTTTGTCGACCCAGTTTCTCCTTACCTTATTTTGTCCAAGATTCCAATTTATGTGTAGCTTCAACCCTTAGACAGTATCTGTCAATGACCAAGGCTCTAAGAAAATCATGTTGTGACTCACTGTTTTTAACATATAATAAACCACACGGAGAAGCTTCTAAGCAAACCCTTAGTTGATGGGTTAAAAATGTCCTTTAAGGCGCAGGCATAGATACTACCATTTTCACAGCACATTCAACGAGACACTCGTCGACTTCCTTGGCATTAAGAAAAGGCATATCTATAGATGAAGCAAGAAAAACTGTAGGGTGGAGCGATGGATCGGATACGTTTGCCAGATTTTATAATAAACCCCTTGTTGAAACAGCAACTGGGTTTTTTAATTTAGTCTTTACTTTAAGTTCATAAATAAGTTCTATGTTGTTCTTAATATAAGTTAAATAGCAGAATATATATTGGGTGTGTTTTATAATAACTATGATTTAAACATCTACATAATTATGTAATATTGAGTACTGGACCAGAAATATAATTATTCGATCAAAAGAACTTGCCTGAAGTTCGATCGTAATTATATGATGGTCCAGTCCGAAAATATTGCAACCCTCCTCTCCCACGCCTTGAAGTGGTAATAAAACACACCATAGGTTCTTTAAACAAATGGCTCAACTACTACGGCATGCCGCACAGCGCGATGGTTAAGAGGCGGGCCGACAGGTCCGTATTTAGAATATTTTTTGTGACTTTGAACCTTATGCTACGAAGTAGGAAAATGTGTATACTACATAATTATGTAATATTTTCCGACTGGACCATCATATAATTACGATCGAACTTCAGGTAAGTTCTTTTGATCGAATAATTAAAGCGTATTTTTTTTTAATTCAACCTAAATTTGAATGGCTCTAATTTGTAAACAATATGATTACCGTTTCCTACATTTGGTAGGCTTATAGTTTTGATAACGTCCTTGAGAAGGCGAAAACGATTTAAAAAAAGATATTTTTTTTAAATTAGAGTGTTTAATTTAGATTGAAGTATGCGTATTTTCGATAAAAAAAATTTAAAAATGCTCCAGTTATTAGGTAGATACATATAAGTTTAAAATAATTTCATATTTGCAAATTCTAGCTCTTGATAAAATTCGTGCAAAAAATACTAATTTTCTTTTACTAGACTAAAGCAACTCTTAAGAAAAAGAACTTAGATACTACACAAATATTAATAAAACATAGGCCCAAAAACCGGTTGTAAACAAACCATTCTGTTTACAAGTTATAGCCATTTAAATTTACTTTTTTTTAAAAATTGCACTTCAGTTGCACAGTAGTGTAGATTAGAAAAACATTTCATTGGATTATTGGTTTATATTTTATGGGAATCTTAAACAATTTGTGTCTGCTCATGATACTTTTTTTAGACGTGCGATATCAGAAAATGCCTTTTCTTTAGTTACATTTTCGAAAAAAAAAGAAGGAATTGCATAATATTTAACTGAAATAAATTTAATATCCACCAAAAATTAGTCATATATATATATATATATATATATATATATATATATATATATATATATATATATATATATATATATATATATATATATATATATATATATATATATATATATATATATACAGTAGAAAAAGATTAACGCGGCAAGAACCATTATACAGTTGTCTATAGTTAGCCAAATTTCAGTGTGCTTACTTTTTTTACCATTTTCTTGATTTATTAAAGCTTTCATTATTATTTAAAATATATTTAAATGATTTATTTAGTTTAAAATGTATAGATTATGTTAACATTTTACTCAGGAAAAAATTGGAAACATGTCTAGAAAAATTATTGCAAATTATTTTATTTATTGTATTTTTATTTGTTGCTGATCAAACCAACATTTTATTATTCATTATATGGATACCATTGATGTGTTAGAATCAAAATCAACAATATTCGGCCAACAGTGTTATCTCTATGACTAATTGTGTTGTTTTTGAAACTTCTATTTTATTTGTGTTTTACATGTTTTAGGATGCTGAGCTAATGACTATGGTTGATAGCGTGAAAGTATACGGCAAAACTAAAGATTCTTTCGGCTGGCCAGAAGATAACGACGAGAACGCCACTTCAGCTACGAGTAACCAAACCAATGCTGGAAGTGGTACCACGGGAATTGGAGCTAACCTTGAGGTAAAAAAATATTGCGTGATCTGTTGTTGATCTTGAAACAATAATGCATGAACATTTTTTTTTTTATATTTTTGTATCTGAAGAGCCTTAATGTGCGAAGAGAGATATAGCTAGATTACTACAACTTTTTATAAATTTCCTGGTACTATCCGTATATCTTACTTTCGTGTCAGATTCTTACTTGAATATATTATTATATTTCATAACTCATTGTTTAAATTTCATTTAAAAACATTTCAGGCTGATCATCAATCTGGTTCTCCTCAGCAACTATCAAAATTAGAACGACTCGCTATGGATGTTTTTAAAAGTTTGGACTCGACCTTGTATGTTTACTCCTCCGAAGAAAAATTCGCCAAACTTAAACCCACTGCCTTAAAAATTGGTGAGTGCTCTTCAAAAACTACAACTGCTAAAAGATTGGCAATCCTAACTATAAGTACCAACATTGACATACAAATATATTTGAATACAGTATTTCTGATATAGGGGAATATAAGTTATTAATTCTACTACAAGGTAACATTATAACATAAAAACTAAAATACGAATGTGTGTGGATACAGCGGTGTTTGAAAAAGGGGTAATATGTAGCAAATAAAAATAATATTAACAAAAATTGAATTAATAATATTAAAACTGTGCTGGAACATTTTATGAATCGTGTATTTTGTATACTATCCTTACAATGTATTCATTGACTGTTGATGCAGTATAATTAAATGTATTTTATAGCTACTCAGCTGTTGACATTACCTACTCCACCATCGATCCAAGTTCACTCCAAAGCCTTGATGTTGACCCTGCACCCCACAAAACAACAGTATCATGGGTATAAAGATCAGTCCCTTTTAGAGCACGTTCTATGTGATTTGACTAGCATGACAGATAAGAAAGGTAAAAACAGGCCTTTTAACACACATTTTTACATATTGATATATTTCTGTTATCCCACTTATTTGCATATATCTTTTAAAATTTTATTTTGCGCTTTTATAGAATCTGGAGTTGTCGACTTGGATGCTGAAAGCTTCTATCGTTTAGTACTTATCGTTAGAGGCATTGCTGTATCGAGGCCTCATAACTTAGTCAAATTCGCTGACAGTCACGCATCTATACAAGACGTAGCACTAGAAGATCCGCTCGAAGTCAAAAGTAAAGAGTCGAAGCCTAAAGATGCTGGCGGATCCAAGGACGTAGAAAAAGGTGCAAATAAAAACAAACATTTGCTTTTACAGTTGATTGATGTACTCTGGATGTTGCACGAGTTAAATCCAGAAATTCCCGCTCTGGCTCCTGTAGTTGTGCCCGGATTAAAGTGAGTCATCTATTCAATAATATAACTAATGTTTTTTTGTGAGCTGTGCGATTAATTTTGAGATAGCAGAAAACGAAATTTCCTGGAAGTATACATTCAAATTCACACCATCCATCAATAATTGTGTAGCACTTGCTGGGATGAAAGAAGTATCTGTTGAAGGTCATGTTGCGCAGGGCACCTAGAATGCAAGTAACCTTGATTGATTGATTGTTTTATTTGCGCAAAACTATATATATATATATATATATATATATATATATATATATATATATATATATAAATTTATTTCGAGACTGCTGAAAGTTAGTTTTGTTAAGTAACATTTGATATATGGATATTTTTTTATTTCCAGGTACACAGAACAAGTTATTCATGCTATTGTAGAAATTATACATGCCTTTCAAAGTTCAGAAGCCTACAGCAACATTACTATATCTCTCTATCTTCAGTTGTTGCTCTGCAATGATCAAGTGATTGCGTTCAGTGCTAAACAAGCACTATGCAAGGTATAATTGTATGCATTAAAATTTTGTTATGCTTATGTTTTCAGATTAACGCACAGGTCTTTTCTCATTCAAATAATATATTTTAAAAAGTAATTACATTGATAAAAGATGAGGTCTAGTATTTATAAACTACTGTTTTTTCGTCTTTTAGGTTCTCAAACCGCGCGTTAAGCGACGCAGAGTTTATATCCCTTCTCCTCCACGTTGTGATAGTCCCGTACCTAGTAAATCTTCAACCACTACCGCCAACGATCAAGCCGTTCCCACTACTTCGTCAGGGTCTAATCAACACGAAATCACACCCCAGCAATCGCTCGTACCTCCAGCTCCAGTAGGTGGCACTTTTGATGTCGATATGGTAGAGGCTATAGGTCTGTTGGAACAAGGGGGGCCGGGAGGCGGAGTTAATCCACTTGAGGCGTTGTTAGGTAAAAATATTGTCCTTAGGGCCAGTATTTTCATCCCCAAATAACTTTATTCTTCGAATATTTACCTTAGAAATGGTTGTTGGGGCAATTGTTATCCTGGAAAATATCCACCTAATGAAATTAGACGGAGATGAATATAATTTATATAATGTAATACTAGCAGTAATAAAAGAATAAAACGTTTAAGCTCGGTTTAACATCGTTCCGGCTGGTCTTTGAAGCATCGTGGTCGCGCCTGAAAAATATTAACGTAACACGCAGTGTCTCATAAATTATTAACATTAAAATAAATTGTTAAAATTTCAGCAAAAAACAGCAACTTTTATCTCTAGTTATTCGTCCCTCGTGAGAATATTCTAACATTTGATTCGCTCGCTCTAATGCAGTGGCAACATGGGAAATAATATAACGCTGTAACGGCTCCACGCCGTCTGCATCCGGTATGCAAATTTTTTATTCTTATACATCTGCACGTCTTGCTTGAAATATTTTTTTTGTTGGCACAAAAAAATTTTGTTAAAAAGCGGATTGATCTATATAAAAATTGTATATATAATAAAATAAGAATTGTCAAACGAAAGACTCCGCAAGCGGCAGGACTCGTGCGGATGTTTAAGAATAAAAAATGTGCATCCGGTGTGATCCGATTCCATACGAAGGTTTATATTTCTCGAGTAGAATGGCGCATGGCGATCGGGTGAAATTCTGTTTTGGAAGTCCGTTTGTAAACTATCTGGTCGATATTTATTGCTATTGTAAATATTTTAAGATTGTTTTCGATACAAATTATTACAGTTTATCTTTAACAGGTTAACTAAAAATTAAAAAGCTAGGCAGATATTTTCTTGAATTTACGCGTTGTTTTTTAAAATGGTAACTGGTTTTATTTTTCAATATTCTGTAGGGTGGCTCGTGAACGTGATGGAACTTATGTTTTTTAAAATGGTAACTGGTTTTATTTTTCAATATTCTATCGGGTGGCTCGTGAACATGATGGAACTTATGTTAATTTTTTTTTTCAAGGAAAAATAAACAAAATCTTACAGATTTTTTTGTATCGATTTAAATACAGTTTTTAAGGGGGTTGGTGTAATCCCACCTGCTGTTTTAGAAGAGACCTATAAAATGTAACAGATTGTCGTTTCATTTTACATGTGCTTTTTTTAGCTTAGTTTTTACTGCTCTCTTATGTGTTAAATGTAAAATAAAAGATTTTCTTTTTTGTATGTTTTAACTATTTTTATTCATATGGAAGTTCGTCTTTTTTTCATAAAAACATTGTTATAATAAAAATGTTTTAAGTTGTCAGCGTTTAATAAAAAAGGTAGAGTATTAATAAATTTATTAATATCTATTTTTGGTCCAGGTCTAATTTTATAATTATTGTTCCTCATAAACCTGATGGCTTTATTAAAAGAGCACTTACACAATGCAACTGTTTTTAAAGGAACTTCTAAGAGCTTAAAAAGGATACTCATCTTACAAGTGAGTAGAGAAGAAATTTCATACCAACTTGAAACGGCATTCGCGGCATGCACAAGAAAGGTATTTAATCAGTTATGGAATTAATTATTATCTTAACTGCTTTACAAGGGGGTGGAGAGAGCTGCACCATATACAAACCATATATTATTGAGCTTTGACATTGACATGTACCAGAAAATCGGAAACAAAAAAAGAATATATTATCAAAATAATAATTAAAATATCTCGTTCACAGTTCATTAACTCTTGCTACAAATAAATTATATGAAAGATTAAAATTTGTAAATATTCAAATTTCTTGCTTAAATTTGCAACATTTTAAAATCTCGGTTGATAGTGATTCACAATACAGTTGCTATCCATTTATTTGGCAAGTACGCGATATCCAGAATATCTAGTTTAATAGGCACGTGAAAGAGTTTATTCTATATTTTTGCTTTTACATGCTTTAGCTGATCCTTCTTATAGAATTTTTATCATCATTTATTATTAATTGTTCACGATGTATTACATAAGAAATTAAAAGATTTTAATGATAACTGAAAAAGCTATCTAGAAAATTATATATACTCCAAAGGTCTCAGTATTTTAAATTGAATTTCGGTAAGATGTTCTTTTCTTATATAATAGTATATATTTGTAGGTGGAGGAGTAGGATTTCCACCACTTTTGGATATTCCCCCAGATGCAGACGATGAAACGATTGTAGAACTAGCTATTGCCTTGAGTCTGCAGGTAATATGTTAATAATATTGACATAAATTTCTTTAAAACCAATCCTTTAGATATTAAGTACTCTGTCTAAAAATTAGTATTATGTCATTTGGTTTAGAATTTTTATAGTATACCTTAATTTAGTATTTTACATTTAATCGTCTTCTCTAACTTTTTTTAATAAACATGCAGGTTTCTTCAACATAAGATTTTTATGAAAGGTGACTTTTTTTCAGGAACACGAAATGTCAGGTGGAGGCGGTAGTAACGCTGAACAAGCTCAAGTATTTCAAAATCTTCAAGCACAGCTGAGAGGCGCAGCACAGGGACAAGCGGCTGCTGTAGCAGCTGCACAGGCGCAACAAGAAGCCGCCACTTTCAGCGACACTACGGCGTCGGCAGCGGGCTCAGATGATGAAGGTATTCCTTTTTTAACAAGACTATTTGATCTGTAGGTTATTAGTCATCTATAAATTTAAAAATAGTTTTTAAGCCGTAGAATTTTCTCTTGTCAGTATTGCTCCCGAAAGTTTTATTCCCCTAGAGAGTGCCCTTTTGGAATTATTAGATTCTCTTCCAATTTTTTTTTTGTTAACTCGTTAGTGTGTGTTGTCCACCTTTTAGGTAATGATAAACGTAACCGAAAATGTAACATCTGGTTTTGAAACTAATGGAAAGAAATTATACAATAAAACCAGTGTGCGTGGAATATAGACATGGGGTGTTCTAAAATTTGTGTTAGTAGTAAATAACTATACTAGCATATTAATCTATTGGCTATCCTTATCTAACGCCATAGTCTGCTACTTTTTGTTTTCTATTTATTTTAAAATTGCTTTTGATTCATTTTCATTGAATGTTGTGTAGGCTCTGTCAAAGGCAATTTTTAGATCAGTGTCTTCTAGGATACACATTTTGAAAATTGTTTCATACCATTAGCTGCGTCTGTTTGGGTGTATACCACGCGATTTGAAGTGCGTCGTAAGCCACTTCACTTAGATAAATATTCAGTAGTTCAGAAAAACCTAGGTAATACCTACATGGCTGTTGTTAATGGAGTATTTATTTGGCTTCATTGTTTTAACCATCCGTTCGTGTTTTCTAATTACTGAAAATGATACAAAACTGCGTTTCAAGTTTGGAGCTAAATGTTTCACGAGAAAAACACCCTGAAGTTCAGGGGTATTTTTTTTAAATCACATCGATACCTCGAAGTCCTTCCAAAAAACCGAACTTATCGGATAAAAACCATTTTTTTAAATTGAACTTAATTCCAAAGGGTACCTTTACTTCGAAGCCAAATATAACCAGAGTTATTTACTATATTCATAAATCCAAACAACTTTCAAATTTACTATTTGTTTCTACGACGCACCTAAGTACTCGAAAATCTGGCTTAAAAAAAGTCTGCATATATTTGCACACATCTTTCTTATAATTTGAAAAACTTCCACGACACAGACACCGGCAAAGCATCATATCATGTTGCAATTATTTCAATCAAATTCGGCGTGGTTAAAACTAATGAGTATAAATTTTGGTAAATTTGATTAAATTTTTGGGCCTGAAAAACGTTTCTTTGGGCATTTTTGAATTTGAATATTTTTGACAGTTGATTTACAATTTGAGGTTCAATCATTTTTTTCCCAATTTTGTAAATGTCGATATTCGTTTGCTACTAGTGCCATTCGATTACGTTTTGTTAGTTGGAGCAGCGAAATGCTTGCCTGTAGTTGGGTACAGGATAGATGCATTTTTCAGTATAATGTAGGTCGAGTTATTTTGGCAATAGCACGTTTCAGTATGCTGGAAAATTTTTTCTAAATTTTGGGTGCTTTTATGTAGTATATGTTTAACAAAGGGAATGTAAGAGTACCTATTTAATACAAATTGCTTTATTGTACTGTTCAGATAAGGAGTAAACACTGACTTATTCTAGTATATCTTTGATAATAAAGCATATATTATGTTATACAGGGGTGTAGGTATTGAAAGGACATTTTCTTCTTTAGAAATTGTATTTTAAGGGCTGTACTTTTTTCTCTAGGGAAACATCTCAGTATAAAACATCAATTTAGGAGATTTGGGTAATAAATATGTGAAATTTTGTTTTCGCAGCTGTGAATTTTAATTTTTTTCTATATTGGAACTTTTGTACGATGTAAAGTTTCCCCAAAACTTCTGAACTGCTTAATATTTTTAGATACGGTTTTCACGGGTTTCATAGTTCAAGGTATGTTTTTTTAGGTAATTTAATTTAAGAAAAAATATTGACATCTCTCAAAATAATTGTTTTTCGCCATAACTTCTGAACGGCTTAAAACTTTTAGATACGGTTTTCACAGCTTTCATAGTTCAATGTATGTTTTTTTTGGTAATTTAATTTAAGCAAAAATATTGATATTCTCAAAATAATTGTTTTTCGCCATATCTTCTGAACTGCTTAAAACTTACTTTTAGATTGGGTTTTCACAGTTCCATGTAATTTTTAATGGGGTAATGATTTTAGAAAAATGTTTAGGCAGCTGTCAAAAAAAGACTAGTCTTCCTAACCTTTGAACAGCTAATTTTTTTTAAATGAGATTTTCACCGTTAGATTTAATTTAACTTACGTTAAAGTAGGATAATAGGTGGTGAGTGTTATTAAAATCATAGTAGTTAGGTTATGGTGTACAAATTTTAATTAAGTATGTATTGAGATACAACACTTCACCGATATAAGCACCTGGTAGATTTCACCAATAAAATAATAATCTTTTGTTAAATACTGACACCATTTTTTCTGGGGAAAACACAGATAATATTTGTAGTTCAAAAACGAAATATCAGATTTAAAAAAAATGCAATATAGAGATTGCTATAGACATGTTTACAAATTAGAAAGGTTTTTTACAAGTTTGTATGGTTACAGTGTGAATTTGTATCTATTATTATTCTTCTTCTTAAAAAATTATAGGAGCTTTGAACTACACATTGTAATTTGATTATACTACGACCTTAAATATGAACTACTCAATCCATCAATTGTCATTAATAGAGAGTAATCCGCATTATACGTGCTTAAAGCTTTTTAACAAATCGTCCAATAATATTATTGTCCCAATAAGCTTATGTTGTTTAGTGTGGAAGGTAAAGGTAAGGTAAGGAAAAAGAAGGTCAGAACTCAGACTGTCTCTTGATAAATTTAAATCATTCCTGTTTTTAGACACATAATGTCGATTTTTTTTAATGCTTAATTTCTATATATTTATTATACATTATTCTGTTAGGGTCCACTGCGGCCACCGATGGTTCCACCTTGCGAACTTCACCCGCAGAACAAGGAGGAAGCGCTGGATCAGAAAGTGGAGGAAGTGGCGTAGAAAGTATAACAGGTAATAGTTAATTTAAGTGTAGTCTGAAACCATTTCAAAACAGGTTCTAACTGTTCATATTTGCATTTTAGATATTTAATATTTTACTTTTGTAGGTGAACATAATGTTTCCGGTAGATCGTCTGCTTATGGAGATGACGGTAATACTGCCAGAATTACAGAAAATAGTGCTGGAATAGCGTCAGCACAAGGTAAACCTGCACTTGCCATTTTCAGTGAACATTTTACAAGTAATACTGAAAAATTAAATTCAAAATGCTCTTTTCATTATACGGTATTACGAAATTATATTTATTTATGTTTTACTTAATGGTGATAGCATTTATTTTCACGTTCTTACATTTTTTTTTCAATTAAGTGCCTGCTGAGCAAACGCAACGTCCTTCCCAGGGAAGCGACACTTTAGCGCAGATCCAGGAAGATTTGGAATGTGAGAGTGAAAACAGCGCTAAACTACACAACCTGCGTTTGCAACTTTTGGAAAAGCTCGTAGAATATTTACCGAAACTTAAAAATGCCGAAGGAGTCAGAACTATACCGTTCTTCCAGGTACATTTTTGTTCCCTATTCTCTTATATAGTTCATTAATTACATAACAATTATAATGGATTGATTGATAAGTATTTTAGAATTGCATTATAATGTATACTGTGGCAACAAGGCTGTATGCTTTGATATTAAAATGTTGATCACTTCTGTACCAACAAAAATATCGCTTACAAATTGTAATTTGTGAATATTGCCATATCAAAAATGCTTTAATTTATTGTTAAAAGTCCTTAACTTCAGAGTAATGGTAAATAAGAAACAGGATAGTAAATCCTATCCTATATAATCGTGGAAATATATACGTCTTCATTTACTATATATGGTGGTACCAGTGACCACCCTGATGATAATCAGAGACTTGTACCAAATGAATAGTTCATTAAATTAGATTTTTTAGTGACATGGTGCCTTATATTCGAACATATAATTTCAATGACTAACTCAATGCAATCTGATTCTGATTCATTCAATATTTCATCTACAGACACTGTAATAATAAGAAGTGTTTCCTAGACCAGTTTCAAACGTGCTTTTCGAAATTTCAGCGAATATTGCCTACAGTTTTAGTTCGATTTATTATGTACATTAATTAAGAAATGTTAAGATTTTTTTTCTTCTAACATTTTAGCATATGACTAGATAATATTATGAGTATTGGAACAATATTCTTTTGTATGCTTTTTTAAAAAGCATAGTAAATCAATAAGTATAATATTGATTTACCTAACTGATACTCAACCTCTGATGATTGCAACATAGACAACACTAGGCTTGTATACACGATATATTTTTAATTTGCTAAATGAAAAGACTAACTTTTTTAGGGCTTTGCCCTGTTTGATATATATATTTCTATTTTAAAGCATCCGATTTTCTAGAATTCCTTGTTTCTATTAGACATCTAAAAATGATAGCCCCGCCACTGGCAGTCGTCAACAAATGTCCAAGTTCTTGAACATGGGTCATCCCCACCTCTTGTTTTATCGTAAACAGTAGTCAATGAAAAGGAGGGGAACCATGTTAGCGTGATTTATGAATGAATTGCGATAGGCTATATTTTATTATTATATAAGGAATAGTCTATCAAATTCATCTTTGCATCGCAACATTATAATGTATTTATGTTTTTATGTAAGTTACTACTGACTTTTTTTTAAGATATTTATAAATCAGGTATTGATTTGTCAGAGACTGAAATTTTAGAAGTGTAAAAATGAGATTGCTTTTTAAGGGTTTGTTTTTTTATTTTTTCAGGTTGTGTCGCAACTAACTAGCGATCTAGACGGTTCTTGCGAACGAGATCGAGTATGTCTTAATTCCTTATTAATCGCACTTACTGAAGAGTTACAATTTACTGGCGACAACATTCAAAGTATATGTACACGATCCAGACCAGGCGAGGTTCATTTACTATTGTTAAAGTTAATTTGTAAGTATTATTGAGTTCCAAATACAACAGCTTTCGAAATATTAGCACTTTTTCAAGTGTTTATATGTATAAATATTAAGTAGTCATGAACAATTAGCAAAAATGAAAGTGACATCTAATTAGGTTATTGTTAAGTGCGATTAAAATGCAAATCTCAGAAATAAAAAAAAACAGTAAATTTTAAGTTATACATTCAAAATAATCAAAGTGATGCATCTAGGCGACAAGAAAATCCAAAAAAAGGACATTTACGTAGATGAAGGTTCAAATATATCAGCCAGTAATACTTTGAAAAACTTGTGGAATGATTAAGTATAGATAAAACTTCAAAAGGTTAAAGATGCAATATAAATCAAAATGTTTTCTGGTCCTAAGTGTTAAAAAAACGTTCATTCATTTCTAAACTAAAAATATGTAAACTTTAGATATGATTATTTTAAAAGCTGCTGGGTTTAGAACATGATGTGTTGTATAAAATAGATTTTAGTAAAGAATGTAAATAATATATAGGGTGATCCCCTTACTTTTTTGATCTACCCACATAGTTATTTCTAGTAATAAAAATAAATAACTTAAGGGGTAGGAGGTATTATCTATGATCATCCTGTACATTCCTATTTTTTGTTAGTACTGTTATATAGATGTTTTAGTGCCTATAAATTACTTATTGATATTTTGTGATTTCTGCTTTGCGTGATATTTTATCGAACGTAATAAGTAGCTAACATAATATTTATTAGTCAAACATACCCACATATGTTAACAGAAAATGTTAAAAATGGTCACCATCAGCTTCATTACAACCATCGAACTTTCGGGGCAAATATTTTTGTTCTGACTTATACGATTGCCGAACTTTGACACATGCCATGTCATTTTTTTTGTAAAAATCCTTCCCTTGATCGTAGTTTTGTGTCTGTTATTATAAGAGATAGTTCTGATATTTTCGGTAAATAAGTTCTTCGAAAATTTAAATAGAATGCATGATTATCAATTGTATCATAGTCATTTCCTTGGCAGAACAACAGGGTCAATTATTTAATTAATTCCAATTATGCCAGCCCAGTTATTTTTTCTTAAGCAAGCCCAAATACTCAAATTGTGAAAATACATATTTCTTTTTTTGTGAAGGAAGATTATTTTATCAAAGAAATTTGAAAGAAGTATCTATCGTTTTCCAACATATTTGGAGTTTCCTGGCAATATTTTTGTCTCGGTTCAAAATATAAAGGGAAAAGCTATTCCACTTGTACAAAGTGATATGCTTTTATCTGCTAGTCTGTTCCAGATTCGGACCAGAAACGATCCGGAAATATTTCAGTTTAGCTAAAAACTACTTTAGTACTTAAAGTGAGGATACTTTCCACTAGAGTTAGAAATATATATCAGTTGAATCAACATGTGCATACTTTACAAAATGCATTTTGAAAGTACTACTGATAAATATTAAGAGTAATAATTTACGAATAAATGATGCATCAACCTATCTCTGCAATGCTAAAAATTAAGCATCATATTCATTAGATATTCCTTTGTTGGACTTACTCTTTTCCCATTTGACATGATCTTATGAATGCTTATTATTTGGGTTATCACTCCATCATGCTTTGCGTTGTTCGTGGTTTCTTTTACCTGCTCTGGATGTTCTTGGTTGTATTACATAGAACGTCTTTATTTTTTACTCTGTGAAGGGTAGCATAGCTGTTATCCAGTTTACCTCTACTTTATCTGTTAAACAAAATATTTATTTCGTAACAATGGGGGTTGCGGTATACAACATTATTTTAGTATGTGTGTATGTCCACGCCCTAGTCAAACTGTTCATTTCTAATAAATTCGCCGGAGATATTTTAAAATACCTCTTTCTCTCAGTGTGATACGATGTTTATGGAATCCCTGTGTAGCTAATAATTTTGATGTGCAAATATTGCTTGTTCTCAAATCCTGCCCTTTTTGTTTTTAGCAAATCTTTTGCAGAGAAACAAATCAAGTACTGGTTCAAAATCAAGTTCATCGGATTCATCTAATTATGTCGCTCGAACATCAGCAACGTTTTTGCACAAGGCTGGGATTATTAATTATTGTTTGAGAATTAGCCAGACCTTACTGACTGATTACTGGAAGCATCAAACTGAAGAAGATAATGCCACAGGTAAATAGGCTAATAGTCTAAAACTAATCATAACAATAATTAATATTAATTAAATGAAAATCTCCATTTGAGCACAACAAATGTTTAATATAAATTTTTAGGGACCACAACTGGTAACTTGCTAAGACCTCACCTGACTTATCCTTTACCAGACATGACACCGTTCTTCCTGAAGACTCATTTAAAAGAAAATTCTACCGACGTATTCTCAAATTACGCACACCTCATTACTGAAATAGTTTTGAGATTACCTTACCAAGTACAAAGGCTTTCCGACATCAATGAGAATATGAGTGCTGTGTTTGATGGGCCCTGGTATCGGTAAGTTGTTTTAGGAATTCTGATATCAGACTAACCTTTATAATAATATTTAATGTATATTTTATATCTAAAATCTTTTCTTGAAATAAAGCACCACAAATTACATAATTATCAATTTGATACAAACAGTATAGAAGATGTCTGCGCCAATATTTTTGTTACTAATTTGACTTAAAATTTGAATAAAAATAAATATTATTTTAATTAACACCAGAAAGTTTAGTAAGCTGAAGTTTTGCAAGCGGGAAAACCTCGTATTAAAAAAAGGTGAAACAAATTATTGATTATATTTTTTTTCAAGGAGTTCTTTGAGCATTGACCTACCACCGGCCGAAGAGATCCTTATCTCGATATCTGATCTAAGATGGTTATCACCCGCTCGAGATACGATATATTTAAATCTGCGCTTGCGCTGGCTGTTGTGTTGCCCACGTTAACAGTCATGTAGAACCGCATTTTTTTGGGAGGAACGTGTGCCTAACCTCTTATTGACCAGTAAATACAAAAACCGTTTCTTGTTAAAGCCTTTTTAAGATAATATAAAAACTATATTTTCGTTTGAAAATAACAGTTTCTTCCCTAATTGCCCCATGGACTTTTTTATAAATTAAACAAATATGTCACATCGTGAAATAAATAATAAAACAAATTGGCCTCTTTTCTTATTTATACATATATAGCTTTCACTCCATACCTATAAAAAAAAAACGTTATTTTTTCAATACAATTATTTAAAACTTTGCAGCGGTGACGTTTCC
Organism: Kuschelorhynchus macadamiae; assembly: GCA_030620095.1. Taxonomy (NCBI): domain Eukaryota; kingdom Metazoa; phylum Arthropoda; class Insecta; order Coleoptera; family Curculionidae; genus Kuschelorhynchus; species Kuschelorhynchus macadamiae. The sequence continues at coordinate 125,243 of JAUTXW010001616.1, forward strand.
TTTGTTGACATTCTAATATCCTACTCCATCTGTCCTCACATCAAGTTGTGGAATAGTTTTATTACCCCTTACTTTATTTCTTTGAAAGGCTTGAAACACTGGAACTTGGAATTTCTCGTTTTTTGCCTACAGATTTAAATAAAACGTAATTTCTTTCCCATATTCTAGTAGATCTGAAATATTCTTTCTCCTCATATACTTTCCTTGATCATGCCTTTAATAGAATTTACTCAGCTGCACACCATTGTCGATAAAATAAAGGACACATATTTTTTTGATCTTATTATATGATGATATAATTGATGCATTGGAATATCATCCAAAGGAAACAGCGTTAAATAATAATCAAGATTTTAATTTAATCTTTTTCACTTTCAAAGGGTACTCTGAAAAGCTATTATTCGAATCAATAAAATGGGTCCAATTTTTTGGAATGCTTTGGTAATAGGATTCAGCGTAGTACCTGCTTTGTTTTTTAATATTTCTTCTTTTAACTGTGTTCTATTAAAATACGCCCACCCAGGCAAATATATGAGTTTGAATTATTATATCACCATCCGTATTAGAGAAAATTGAACTACAATTTGACATATACTGTAACTTGAAAACTAGAGGAAGTTCCTTATTTTTCAAAATGCTTTTAGGGAGAAAGTTTCTGATTTTTTTAAAATGCTTGTGTCAGTCCCAAAAATATGATCACACGTCACATCATAAAAATTGCGGTTTTGACAAATGACAGCTAACATTTGACAGATGACTCCTGATGACTTGAGAGATCGTGATTAGGACATCTACCAGGTGGTTGGTTAGTGCCCTAAGTATTACTACCATATAATATGTTCTTACTACTATATATACTATATATCTGATGACCGATGCCTTTTTAAACGCTCTTAAGCGCTTTATTGCTCGACGAAGTAAATATTTTCCGAGTGGGGAACAAATTTTGTTGGCGCAAGCAAGGACATTTTTGAAAAGTAGTGAATTAGGTAATCAAATACGAGATTATCTTACCCAAGATGGAATTAACTGAAAGTTTATTCCACCAAGATCCTCGCATTTTGGAGGCTTGTGGGAAGCGAGATTGTTGTTGTTAGTGTTGAATCAGTGTATATGATTCATCCATTTATTTTGTAAAGTAAATAAAAGCAAAATAAATATCCAAAAAAAATTTTAGATTCTACAAATTTAGGCAAATAATTTTGGATCGTTAATTTTTCAACAGGTTTTTATGGTAAACGACATAAAAATTTAGTATACAGGTTAAATTTGATTATTAAAAAGTTTATGTTTATTAAGAGTTTCCAGAAATATTTAATATTTAATCTAATCTAACTTAAAACCTGGTAGACGCAAATGTTTCTCGATAAATATTACTATAGTTTGTTAGATAGATAGATATATTTATTTGACATCGTTACAAATACATGTTTGATGCAAGTCAGAGAGCTGCAGTTAATAAAATATAAAAAGTAAAAAGGCAGCGATATTACATAATACACTAAAACTTAACTAAAGTAAAAAAAATAAATTACAATAACAAATATTCTTCAACAGAATAGAAACACTTATCTAATAAAAAAGGTGTTTAAAATGGGTATATTTCATTGATTTGACACCATTACCAAGTTTATTAAACAATTTAAAATTTAAGGAATTACGTGTTGAGTTTGCAAGGCGGTGCCTGAGCAGCACTAAGACATCCAAGGAACGGGTACTGTAATTATTGCTTTTCATACTATTAACTTGTTCTTCGAAGGTCAACACTACTTTTTATTTTAAAAAATTAATGATTTAAGTGCAGATTTTTATCATTGATAGCTGTTTTCCGATTTATCAAGTTTTTGGTGTCCCCAATGATTATATATATATTATTATCATGTTTGTCCAGTATTTTAATTTCTTCTATTGGTGTGTCAACACTTATCATCTGTACGTTGCTAGGTATTTATGCGAATATATGATGACTTCACTTCCTCCAGCCTCAAGGAGGAATGCCAGGAAATTGCTCTTATACATTTGTGGCAATAAAGAGAAATATCGACAATTAAGAGATCTACATGCACTGAGTACACATTCTAAAGGTATGTTTTTTATATATACGTTTGTATATAATTTCATTTTCTGGGCGTATTGCAGGAGTGAAACAGTGTTGTGCGAAGGGAGGCTACCAGACAAATTCAGATCTGCAGCATGCGTTAAGTTTGCCTTATGATAGTTTGGTTGAACTTGTAGAGCACCTAAAAGCCTGCTTGGACATTGCCTTATTCAGAACAGGTAAGATGTTACTTGGGGTTAGGAAATTTTTCTAGTAACGCTTATGCATTTGCGCACTTTAATTAAATAGCTGCAATCAAATGTAGGTATAAATGTGATTTATATTACTGATTTATCCTAAATAGGTAATTGGCAACGATTTTGCTTGCATACTGAAGAAATATTGCCCTTTTTGCTTCGAGTCAGCTTCCTATTAGATGATGGTGTAGCGCCAACAATCTTACAACTACTTACAAGTGCTTTGGTAGTCAGCTCAAATCAACAGGGCAAAAAGAGCGAAAATAGCAGCAAAGTAAGTAGCAGGTTTTCTTTTCTAAAATATACAAAAATTTTTTACATTAATTTATTTTTATAATAAAAAGTAACACGTTTTGTATAAATTTTAGACTAACCGAAAGGATCGCGAAAAATCGGATGATTCAGCCGTAGAAGCTCTATTTGAAGAATCTAACTGTGTGGCACTAGTCGAACAAATCAACAAACAAGTTTCCAAAGAAATCCTTGCCCGATTTATTAAGACGTTCACGTTGGAAAATAACACCACTTCTGTTAGGTGGCAAGCTCATGGTTTGATTTTGGCAATTTACAAAAATTCAAAACCTAAAGAACAGGAAGCTTTACTAGAATTGCTTTGGCAGTTATGGCCTCTATTGCCAGCCTATGGAAAGAAAGCAGCTCAGTTCGTTGATCTTTTAGGTAAGCTGATACTTTATTTTTACAGAATGGTTTAGAGCATAGCAAACCTTTCTAACTATATTTTAAGACATATATTTTATAAAATCATTCACATTGTTCAAACAGCAAGGCCTTTGACTGTGTGGACCATGGCATCCTCCTGCAAAAGCTTCGTGCTTACAACTTTAGAGGGGGTAGCATCAGCCTTATAGGCTCATATCTGGACAACAGATGTCAGATTGTGAGACATGGTGGGGTGGCTTCGGCAGAGAGAGGGGTGGGCATCGGTGTCCCTCAGGGCTCCATCCTGGGCCCAATCCTCTTTTTAATATACATCAATGACTTACCATTAGTGGAGGCTCCGATGCACTGTACTCTCTTTGCTTCTCATTATGTAACCGTGAAGGATGTGTTGATTCTGACGAACAGGCGAAATTTCTGGGAGTAACTCTTGATCCAACATTACAATGGAATGTTCACACCAGAGAAGTCGCCAAAAAACTAGCGCAGGGGCTATTTGCTTTGAGAAACCTTGCAGGCTGTACTTCAGTAGAAATTTTAAAAACGGCATACTTTGCTGTTTTTCACTCGCATATTTCCTACGCGATTTTAGCCTGGGGACACTCCTCGGGGGCTCGTAGATTGTTTGGTCTGCAGAGAAAAGCAGTAAGAATCATGACGGGGCTGGGGTACAGGGATAACTGCAGGGGGGCCTTCATATCTTTGAGAGTCCTTACTGTGCCTTCACTGTATATCCTGGAGAACCTGTTGTTTGTTAAGAGAAACAATTTTCAAACCCACGACCAAGTACACCATCATAATACCAGGGGAAGAGGAAATCTGGTGCCTCTATACTGGCGTCTGAGGAGGTGTCAAGATGGGCCTGGATATTGGGCGATTAAGTTTTTTAATGCTTTACCAGAGAGTATCAGGACCCTAGATTTTAATCAATTCCACAGGAAAGTAAAAAATATTCTAATCGAACATTGTTTCTATTCATTCCATGAATTTTTAACATTCAGATTTTAAAATGTATGTCTTGTTGTTGGAACCATATAATGTCTAGGCTATTATTTTATTTAATTCTGTTATTTAATATCATTTAGTGTCAGGACCATTCTAGTTTTAAATAAGTATTTGTTTTTGTCTTAGTATTAGTAAAAATCTCAATTTAAATGTTTTAATTAATTATCTTTATGTCTACATTTATTATTTTAATATAATTGTTAGTAACTTTTTTAACATCTTAAGACTAGTTCTAAATTTGTATTTTGACATGTGTAAGCCTTTTGTGTGATTGACATGAAATAAATGAAATGAAATGAAATGAAACTTAATGCAGGAAATAATTTTTTTTCTATGATAGTACACAATGATAGTTTTTCTGTCATTGAACTATTTCAACATTTCAACACGTTAAAATTTATTTCAACACTGTCATAAACGCCTATGAAAATGCAACGATTTTTTCTTTTTATACCTCATTATTGACTTAAAGCAATAATGATATAATAGAGCAATAAAATCTTCTCTTGCTCTGGGACACCATCCACAGTCATTTTAGTCAGTTCATCCCGACGGTAGGCCTTGCCTATCCCCATTGTTAAGATGACTTACATTAATAAAAATTTCGTCAGGTGTTTCTCGCAAAATTAAACTAATCTGCTCTCTCGTCAAAACTAGTGATTTTTTCGGCTTGTGGCCAACAAACTTACCTTTTAAGAATGACTATAATTTAGAAAACTTGGTTATGACTATATTATCCTGAAGGTTGAGCATAGTTTTTAATATTTAGTACATTGACCATAACGTTTACGACATAAAGTCATGGACCTTATACGAAATACACCAAATAAATATTTTTTATGGAATTTTTAAATTAATGTATACCTAGGACAGTTAAGTGCAAGAAAAACAAAAACACCTTTAATTGTCAAAGTTATTTTTATTTAATTATGTCTTTGAAATCCTGTATAATTTCATTAAATTTTGAGTGATACATGCACTGTCGTAGAAAAAATGTATGTATCATTACGATATTTGTGTGTTTGCCCGCTCGCTATCGCTCGTGCTGCAACTTTCACACTCATATCGTAATGGACCTTTTCCATACTTGTATTGCAATATACTATTTTGTAATTCTCCATTATTTTATATCACGAATTGAACATTCTCATATTAAGACTTAATTATTAAATTTTATTAATTATTAATTTTATTATTTTTAGGTTATTTTTCATTGAAATATACAGAAAAAAAAGATGGTGAGAAGAAAATCGATGAATATGTTCAGAAAGCCGTTTCAGTACTTAGAGCGCAGAACGGGATGTTAGCCCACCATCCAAATGCGAATCTGTATGCCCATATGTCCCAGTTTGTCGAACTAGATGGATACTACCTCGAGTCGGAGCCATGTTTGGTATGCAATAACCCTGAGGTATGATTTTTTAATAATTAAACCCTGCTAGTGCATTTCGAACCTTCTTTAGTTCAACTGTTTCAAATTTTTTTGGCTGACCAAACTTTTATCTTTTGCATAACCTTTGTAGGTCCCCTTTAGCACCATAAAATTATCATCAATCAAAGTAGACTCAAAATTCACTACTACCACTCAGATAGTCAAACTTTTAAGTAGCCACATTATCAGTAAAATTACAGTGCGCATTGGAGATTTAAAGAAAACCAAAATGGTTAGAACTGTCAACATTTACTACAATAACAGGTAAGCTATGGAAAACGAAGAACAAAATATTAGTTAATATCGTTTTGGTGTTTTTAAATAAGATATGCAATAAAGTTATGTTATTAATACAGAATGTTATTTATGGAAATGTTTGAAAAGCGTTTGGTAGGTTAGTTATGTAAAAGTAATCCGGTTATGCACCAATTTTTTGATGTTTTAAAATGCTCTGGCATTGCTGCAAAAAGAGCATGAAACGAAAGAAATTAGAAAATATGTGTCGAAACCGTCAAAAAAAATAACCTACTTTGAATTTACTAGTTAAGCCTGGGACACATGGTGTACAAGCGTTTTCGATCGTCTGCAACCAACTGAACGTGGTTTTAAAATGGATGACCAACCGCCACCGACCGGTTTGAAATTTAAACATGTTTATTTTTAAGTCGACGTTCGTCGGTTGTCATAACCGTGGATGCTCTATTGTATTTGACAATGTCAATTGCATTTCTGACGTTAAAATGTTTAATATATCGTAATAATGAATATGAAGAATGTAACAAATCAAACTGCACGTTTTTTGTAACTGCTATTTTCATTATAATTTATAGTTTGACTTTGAAATTTGGATGTCAATGTCAAAGTTGACAAATATTAAACTACTGGTTGAACACCGAGCAGTGTGCTAACCCTTTTTAAAGCATGCAACACTTCGTTGTACGCGATCGATTGCGATAAAAAGCAATCCTGGGTGATTGCCGCCTTGTGTGTTCGTAAACATTTAACGTAAAAGCCAAGTAACAGAAACAAAACATTAAAAAGGATGCGTTAATTGTGATACACATCTAATGATAATTTTGGTGTTTGAAGTAAATATTTATTATTCAGTAAATTTGACAGTACAAGTAATAGAACTTTTTTATTGAGTTAATGTTGACAATCGTATCCTTGATAATAATGATTTTTTAGGACAGTACAAGCGGTAGTCGAATTGAAAAACAAACCCGCATTGTGGCATAAAGCAAAGAAAGTTACATTGCAATCTGGACAAACGGAAGTCAAAATCGAATTCCCCTTGCCAATTGTTGCGTGCAATTTGATGATAGAGTATGCAGATTTTTATGAAAATATTCAGGTATGAAAGAATATCCTACATTATTTCACAAAATGTGAAAATTTTCGTTTAAAAGTTTTTTTGTACTTTGTTGGGTTCGATGTCTGCCTCTCAGTTTTTTTCTTATTCTTACCTATTTGACTTTTTGGTTCTTGGAATATATATTCAATTATTTGTTTACATCACTAATTTCGAAATAAATATTTGGCTTTTTTGTATCCTCAAATAAAAGCATATTTTTAGTGGAAATATAATTAAACTGAGTAACTTGTTTTAACTTTTTATACGATTTTGGTTGTACTATTAATTTTTATCTGAATTCATCAATAGGCTGAGAATCATAAAACTTCTTTAAAGACGTAAATTATTTGACATGCAAATGAAAAAAATATCAGTATTTCAAGAATATATATTTTTATAGTGATATACAATATTTATTAATTTATAGGCAAGTAGCGAAACTTTACAATGCCCCAGATGCAGCGCCTCTGTACCAGCCAACCCGGGTGTATGCGCGAATTGTGGGGAGAACGTTTTCCAGTGTCATAAATGTCGGGCCATCAACTACGACGAGAAGGACCCATTCCTGTGTCATGCATGCGGCTTCTGCAAATATGCAAAGTTTGACTTCACGTTGCAAGCAAAGCCGTGTTGTGCTGTAGAACCCATAGAGGTATTTAAATCAATTTACGATAGTACTATAAAAAATGCTTTAAAAATCCACAGATCTACAAATTTTTATTAAATGCCGTTGTAACTTGCAATCAAATTCCACCGGTTTTTAGTTGTAAACTGAACCCAGAATTAAAGGATTTTGAAATTTGGTATATGAACCTTAAAAATGCATAATACGCCAAACCAGGGTAAAATATAGAACGTTAATGTTCAATAGTTTTTTTAATGCAATGTTTGCCTGGAAAATGCCATTTTTTGAATCTTATGTGTAGACATTACTGTTAATGGTAAGCTGAATTTTGAAATTTCTCTATCCTCATTTCAGTAGATGTAGTATTTCTGTTGCAAATTAATCATAAAGCCCCTTTACTTCTTCATAGTGCATGCCTTGACTCTATGTATGTACAGTTAAAGTTGTAGGATCCTTGAGCGTATAAAAGAAACGAATTCAGTTTTAAACCGCAGAAGAGGAAAACTACTCGCTACATGGACCAAATTATATCTTTGTGGGCAGGAAGAAAACTTGAAAGAACCTCAAGAAGGCAACAAAAGACTTTAGAGTTACTACAAGTTTAAGTCGTCTCAGCTAATGACGCCTGACAGAGTCACATCTGGCTTGTAGTAGCCTTGTATTATATCCAGGTTAAAATATTAAAGATTGTGAAAATGTTATACTCGTTCAGGATAAAGAGTAAGCAATTCGACACCATACTGAAGTCGGGTGCTATTGTAGGGAAAATGAATTTTCCTTAAAATAGCTCAAAAACGCAGTTCTTTATCAGTCAGCAATAGTTGGAAGTGAGTAAGGAGTATTTACACTTCTTAATTAGGCGCAACTCAATTTAATTAGCACAGAGTTTATAGAGTTCTAAGTCGAGAAATCTGGTTCCGAAAATAACTGATAAAAAACATTTGCAGTACGTTCCAATCTGTTTACTTTTTCTTTTTTTTTAAAGTACAAAGTAATGATGGCGATGAAACAAAAATCTTAACCAATATTAAAAACAACGTTCAATATTACAATCAACTCTGATAATTGTAATTAATTAAGTTTGAAACTTTTTAAACAAAAAAAAGTGAAATAAATAGTTACAAGAATTTCTTTCTCGATCAAGAAAGAATATGTACAAAATATGCATATAATAACGTAGTACAGACTACTCGAACTCGCATAAATCTGATAAAGTGTGACAAGGATGTCCCTAATCAGATATCTATATATAACTAGCTACATAAAGATTTGAAATAATAATTATTTAACAGAATACTTTAAACAGTTAAATAATTTAAATACCCGAAGGGCTTTAAATAAGGTTAATGTATAAAAAGAGGAAAATTATGTCATGAAATATGCCTGAAAGGGTGAAAATTCTTAAGGTTTCTCGAAAAGGTAAATAATATTTATATATAAAGAAAATGGAAATAGACTGGCTCTAAATCCAAAAGTTAACCGAACAAAAAATTGACAGAAAACATTTAGGAGAGGTTTGCACGTTTTCTTCAATTTCCAAGAAAAGGTTAGGCCTTCACAGGGTAGCCTGAGAGTGGACTCTGAAATTAACGTTTACAATGAATAATACATGTTGAAAAAAAATCGAAATGTTAATTGATTTTGTGGACGTTCAAACACTTAATGTACACACATGTAAAGACGCACTGCTCTAAAATTGGAAGAATCTCTTGGAGTTCGGCTTTTGTCGGTCAAGTGCAGTAAAGCATCATGAAAGTCATATGGTGTAAAAAAATATAACAATAATCTTGCTCCTGCAGATGCAGATTAATAGCGAGTGTAAATTAAAATCCATATTTTAATCTGTTTGTAGAGAAGCCAGAATGTTAAAACAATTTTAAAATTGAAATATTTAATAATACTATAGGTATGTTATATTATAAAAAACAGCATATGTCCAAACCTAAGAAATGAGAGTAATTAAAAAATTGTCGCTAGCTGATGGCACTGTGTATATGTGTGGTCAAAAAACGGCTGTTATATTTTATCTTGAGAATTTAATATTTGCCACATTAGGTTGGACATTTTTTTATGGAAACTAAATATATTTTTGACTGCTTGTTCATTGTTCTTCTTCTTAACTATCAAAGTGTGTGAATCCTCTCAGCTTTTCCAGAGATCTTTGACGCTATATTATCGGATGAAATTTTCATTGCTTAACGAAATATGCATTACGACTCAGCAAAATAACTTCTACAAGGGCCGTTTCATAGCAGCAAATTTGGGCAATTTGGGCAATTACCTGAATTTTATAGTAGAAGTTCTCAAGTCGGGTAATGAGGGTTTATGTGATGTATACCGTCTTTCCTAGTGTCTCGGCTTCTCAAGAAACTATCTAAAATTGGTATCAGTAGCCGGCAGCGTGTCGTTATCAGACTGTCAGACTCCCGCGAGGTTAAACTCACATCCGGCGCTCGTCAAGGATATAGTTTTTTCTATTTGTAAACGATGTGTTTTCTCGCTTCAAGCATTCCAGTTTACTTCTGTGTGCTGATAACTTGAAGTTTTACAGTATTATTGACCCAAATTTCTCTGACTATTGTAAGACAAACTTTTTAGCTTAGAACATCAAAACAATGCATGGTGATTCGTTTTTCGAGACGCCACTCCACCAGGGTAGTGATTAATTCGATTAGATCAGTCGAACTTGAACGCGATTCAATGATTTGATGGTAATTTTCGGTAGCTTTCTCTCTTTTAGTCTGCACTTAAGCAAATGGTATTAAAAGCTTTGCGAGTGTTAAGTATATCGCAGGCACTAGGTAATTGGTTGTTTATACAATTCTCTTGTCAGAAGTATTTTGGAGTACTGTTATCTTATTTGATGTCCTTATCTTTTCAATATCAACATGATTGAAAGAAAGCAGAACAGGTTATTTGTTATCAGAACCTCCCATATACCACCAGTCTTCTGCTTTGCGGTATATGGAGCTTGGAGTGTCCTAGATAAGTTGCCATGGTTCCTTAACAAGGTTCTGAATGGATATATAGGCTGTGAAGCACTTACTGAGACTATCCTCATTCATTTGTTATTTTGACATACACTGTTTTTTTTTTTTTAGTTTATTTTGATATTGGTTTTTACAATGCCATTTGGAGGTTGTATCTGTACAGTTTGGTATTTGCAATAAAAAAAAGTAATCGGACAATACACATTTCAATATCTTTTAATTTTGTGGCATATTTTATCTAATGTTAAATATTTTAAGTACATGTTATTTATATAATAGAATGACGAAGATCGCAAGAAAACTGTTTCGAGTATTAACTCCCTGCTGGAAAAAGCTGATCGTATCTACAAACAATTGATAGGCAACAAACCAACACTCGAGTCACTTGTCTTAAGGATAACGGAACATAGGTCGGACAAGAAAAGTGATGAACCCACTGCGACCAACAACAATAATACATCGGCGCAAAATCCTGTTAACGCAGTACAGTTGACGCAAGTTAAGGTCAATAAGACAATTCAAATGTTGGCTCAACAATATTGTACCGAATGTAAGACTAGCTTTGAGGAGTTAAGCAAGATTATTCAAAAGGTAAGAAAGACTGTGTTTTAAGGGCAATAAGTATAAATTTGTACTGTTATTTTAAAATGTAAAAAAACCTTGATTCTTATTAATACTTCATATTTTATTGATATTATTTTAGGTATTAGCCTCTAGGAAAGAATTGGTAACATATGAAAGGAAACATCATGACATGAATCAGCCCGAAAGCACTTCTGTGTTTGATGATTTGCAGGTAATTGAAACGCATGTTTTTATTTTAGGCAGGAGAAAACTAATCGTGAGTTTCTATTCTAGTAATAAACAGCAATTTAGATTTAGATGTTTGTTAACATTTTGTTGGTACTTTTTAGGTGGCTTCAGTACCTTGTGTAACCAACAAGTGCTATGGTTGCGCTACAGCAGCTACAGAACATTGTCTCACTTTGCTTAGAGCCCTTGCCCTTAATAAGACTACCAGGCAGGCTCTTTGTTGTTATGGTTTAGTCCAGGTAATAAATAATTTTATAGTCTTTAATCGAAGACCTAGGTTGATAATGGGCCTGTGTGCCGAAAATATAATTTTCAGATAATTGAATTTAAGTCTCTTGTTCGGCAGTGTTTAAGGAAGGACTTTATCCACTTATTACTTCTTTATTTGTCATTTAATCGGAAGGCCCATCTATCACACAATTATAATTTTGGATTTTGAGCAACATTAAAGATTCACACCTTATAAGTAATATTTTATGTGATTTATGGACCGTATAATATTTCACGAGAAAACAGTTCGGGACCTTTGTGCGCAAATACAATTACGTTAGTGATATAATAGGTGTTTATTAAAAAACAAATAAACCTTTTAAATGAGTATAACTTTAATTAGTGCTAATTTATTTTAGGAATTAGTATGGAATAATTTACGAAAAGGAAATGTACATAATCAAGAAGACGTGAGATTATTACTTTGTACATTAACTAGAGATAATCCTGAAGCTACAGAAGATCTATGTAATATTCTTATGACAAGGATTACGAACAGTTTGAATGGAAATTTGAACAGTACTGATCTAGGTGAGACTCGGAGCTAATTATATATGTATTTAAATATATTAACTATGCACAAATATTAATATTATACTGTTAAAGTTGGCAAGGTAATTCTTTCTATTCTGTATAGTGTAACGAGCAGCTTCTAAGGTGTACCAAAATTTGGAGTTTTTGTAGGAATGTCAAATTTTGACACCTCTTGTCAAAGTGCTTAAGATAAAGATATGCTTCGCTGCTTAAAAATCGTTTGACAATGTTTGCTGGTGGGTAAGATAAGTGCTAACGAAGAACATTTGAATTTGGGGTCATTTGAAAAACTACTTGTTTATGACGTAGAATTTTAAGGATTGAAGATGGTAGCTACTTAGCCACTTTGTCTCCTGTAGCTTAGGCTGGATTTAATTGCTTACTCTACTGTTATATCATAGGATATTACCTTGACATATTACAATTTTGAGAGATAAAAAAGTAATAAATAAAAAAAGTTTCACTAAACGATTTAATATTGTAACTGTGTCCTCTGCATTTTTACTTCCCTCGTAGAAGGGAAGTGTTGTAATTGCCTGTAATTCAGCCCCGAGATTTTTCAGATCTTTTTAAACAACTGATAAAATTTTGGTACGACTCCAAAATGGCCAAAAAAATGGCCGCTTAATAAAATATTCAAAAATTCGACCAAAAAAACTGTTTTTTTTTTTAGAAATATTTATAATCAACGCAAAAATTATGGTACGGTACCAATTGCGCTAACGTACCACTGATAAAAAATTCGTTAGAACTTGCACATATTCAAACTCACCAGTATCAAAACCATTGTTGATCCTGCTAAATATTCTAACCTTAACATATTTCACAGTTTTAAAAACAAAATGGTGATGACCTGGTAATATTTTGGTAAAAATCCAATATGGCGACATAGTGAAATTTAAAAAAAATGCATAATTCTAAAAAACTAATTATCCATTTTACGTCAAATTTTGCACAGAAATCAAGTGTTTAATAGGTATAGATAGTTTAGGTTAAACAAAAAAAAAATCACAAAAATAACTGTGAGGCGCTATCACAGTACAAATTAAATGCTATAATAAAATAAAACATTTACAAGACACTAATCACAAAATCGGTAAAAAGAAAAAAGGAAAAATCAGTGCAAATGCAATTTCGTCACCCATTCTCTTCTCTGCTCTTTTTCCCCTCTATATATCTATTGTAATTAATTAATTTTTCAATACGTCTTAAGAACGTATATAGTCACTCTTGTTATTGTCGTTCCTTATATGCTGCCGCCTGAAGGCAAATATAGCATTCTTATATTTCCAGCCTTGATAAAGACCTAATAAAGGTCGAAACGTCGGCATTTTCTAAATAAAAGGAGGTTTCATTTGTTGCCTTGAACCCACAAAAACAACCTACCACGTTAAAGGACACTATAATGCTAAAAAACTATTAAAATAACATTTTAAATGTGGCCCTAGATGCAAAATCCGACAAAATAGCGTGAAGGTGACTTCCAAATGTCGACATTTACTTCACAGCCAGCCACCGCGTTACACGTGACCGGTTTGTTTACAGTCTTTACCTAGATGCATTAAGACAGTTTATTACGCGGTGCCGTTTATGGTGCGTTTCTATAATTTTTCTAAAATTTCAAATGTTTTCAATATAGAAAACCTTTTAATCAAGTGGTACAACATGAGTTGCAGACCACGACTCAAACTGTAATGATGAAGAAGCGTCTCTGTGAATTTAAATATTTCTTTTAATATAGTGCTTTATGAGTTCCCGTTTTAAAATAAAAATTTCTAAAGTCCTTTTATCAATTTGATAAATTTTATGTGCTTAATTGCGAATTATTGTTCTCTTTAAATAATTATTAAAACTAAACTAAAATTCTTTATAGGCGATCTAAATATTGCAGTGATTATATCTAAAAATAATCTTTAGGTGCTAGCATCCGCCACGAAATCTCCCTTCTAGCTGCCATGGTTCAGAAAGAAGACGATTGCTGGGAACTTAAACTGAGCTGTATGATGTCTCTTTTCCTCAAAGCTTGTGAGGACTCAAAAAGTCCAACTGTCATGGAAAGCGTTATTTTACCTTGTCTGAAGATCCTACAGAGTTTGATGAAAATCCCTGATGCTCCTAGCCATGGATCTAGTGCAATTGTCAGTAAAAAATCGAAGGAAAAATCAAACAGTGCAAAACCTAGTAATGTGCAGAAGCTGGCACCACTACAGGCTCCAGTAGAAGTACGCAAGTTTTTAAACAAATCTCCAGGACATTCATTTACAGGTAACTATTTCATGTTTGTCTGTATTGTCTAATGGTACTAATATAGTAAAACTATTAAAATAATGATGAAATTTAGGTTGGAAAGCTCGATTACTCCGGCGTTCAGAATCCGACCGTGCACCTAAGACTTCTAAGGAAGAGGTTCGTCATCTATATCTAACTGAGAAATACGCAAGAAAATGGCGGCGCTATGTGAAAAAAATGGCCGAAAAGGATAGACTGGCTCTCAGTGCTACTTCATGGTTGGAAACCGTCCTGTTTAATCCCAGCTCTCGTCAAGCCAGAACAGTGGCTTGCAGTATTGTCGAAGTTATGTGCAATAACTATGAAAGAAAGAAAGCTGTAATAACATTATTAACCTGCTTTTTGTCCAAGTTATCCGAAGCCGGTGAGGCGTCTGCAGAATTCTTACATCTATATCAAAATCTTATACAGGATACACCTTGGAAGCAATATCTAACAGTTAAGGTAACTATGTCTGTGTAGGTAATTTCAAAAAATGCATTTATTGTTACAGAGAGAACAGATACGTCCCATTATGCACTATTTCTGATTCTACATTTTATTTTTATGCAGGGTCTGCCGTTGGTCCTTGCCAATTTAATGACTCAAGAAATCGAACAGTTGCACAGGCTTGAAGCTACAACGCTAACATCGGATCTAGCCCAAGGTTATTCTCTCAACCAACTAACTGAGTTGTTAGCCGGATTTTTGGAGGATAGCGCCATCCGAAGGCAATACAAGTCTAAACTTGTTGGTAAGTGAATTTATTTTTCTCTATGTGGGATTGGATTTGGAAATACAGTTAGGTACGAAGCTCATTTTGGCATAAAATATATTTTTGTATTGCTTCCGGTTTAGCTGGAAAAAGCAATGACTTTGAAATTTTAAATGAAATCACATCTTTTCGACTTGTTAATATCTCAGTAAAATTCCCTACAATTTGATTTAGCACACCACCTCAAAAATGGTCGAAAAGACCTCAATACATGTCTCCAAAACAATGATAACCTCAAGTAACCTATAGGTAAATTCTAGCCAAATAATATACACTAGATTATAGATAGGTATTCGTCTTCGTATGGTGCTGTGGCATTTGTTTAAGAATTGCATCTTCTGTGACTTTCGTTACTTTTTTTGTAGTGCATACATAAGTTTGTTTTTATTCAAAAAATATAAGAAACACAGATTAATACATTTGATCGTGTTCATCAATACAGGACTATTAGTTTTGTTTGTATCTATAAAGAAGGCTATTAGCGTTGGCGTTATAGGAGTATGAGTGGCAGCAGCGTGCAAATTTAATAATAATATGGTAGAGTTCTGAACTTCGTCGGCGAGTAGAAAAGTTGAATCGGAATTTTACAGTGGAAACTTTTCTCTAGGTGTCGCCGTGTAGCGCGACGTATTTCGCCCCAATAATATGGTTAATACTGCATGGGATATTTATCATTTGATCGATACCTCTGAATGTATTTTAGCGTAGGTAGATAGATACGTGTTTAGTTGATTATTGATTGTTATTGTTAATATATATATATATATATATATATATATATATATATATATATATATATATATATATATTAAAAAAAAAAAAACAAATAATTTCTCTTGTTGTGAACAGTTACAAAATGAAGTTTCAGAAAAACATAATTATGCAGAGGACGCTGTCAGAAATTTCGACTGATATAGAAAAGGTACAATGATGGACTTTGCAAGTGTAAAGCCAATGATGCTATTAAAAGTTGGTTTAATTAGAAAGGCATTTAAACATTAAAGGCAAATTTAAATTATATAACGGCGTGTAGTTCTTAAAAGTTTTTTTTCGAGTGAAACATGATTTTTTCTTGAAATTAAGTTATTATTCCTCCATTCTTTTTGTGTTTGGGCAGAACATGGAGGCCTACCGTGGTTACCCTATACGACGATGGGTTATAGATTCCATCAACGTTTTCCAAATACGGTAACATTCAATTCACGATATTTTTTAGAGAACTGTCGTTATTAATGTTAGTAGCCCGTCTTATGAACACTTACTCATGAAAACAGTGCACGTCTTTTCCAGTTAGTCATCCATCAAAGAACCGCGTTCAATTAAAAAAAAAAAAAAGAAAACGTTTATAATGTTAAAAAGGACAATTTTAAATCAAACTGAACTAACTATGACAGTGTAGGAATGTTCGAGACAGTGGCGTAACAAGACAACGTGGGACCCTGGTGCCAAATCGTAAAACCAGGCCTCCTCCCCTCTCTATAATAAGTAATAAAGAAAATTAGGAGATTTCATATACCGCAAAAAATATTGAAATCTTGTCTAACATTCAGAATAGCTCTAGCAAATCAGATAGGTATCACAGAAAAATGAAATAAGGTTATATCTCAACCGTAATATATTCCATGTAAAGTATAATAATAATTCCAATTACACCGACTTATGATTAGACGACTGACTGAAAAAATTGTCTATTTTTACATGCTTTTTCAATTTTTCTTCGTCTTCCGCAGCTTTTTTCAATTATACGCCTGTTTTAGTCTAGCGCCCAACACAAACACAAAAAATTAGCACCCAAAGCCATTACCACATCTACAACTTTTGGGGCCCTAGGCCCTATCTCCTAAAAGCTTGTGCCGGATTATTTTCGCCCAAACGTACTTACGGGCCCCAAGCTTGTCGAAAAAGTGACGACAAAAAAAAAGTCCTCTCTTTCATATAGCAGACAGTTGTCCCTTCCTTTAATATAATAATATATAAAAATTACCTACTTACTGATAAAATGAAACGAGGAAAATTATATAAACGATTTTTGTGGCAGCAAGACGGTGGGGGGCCTCTTTTCGAGGGCCCCTGGGCCCGGGCCTAATGGGTAATGCGGCCCTGGGCAAAGCAAATAACAAATATTTTAAAATAAACTATCAGTTCAGTAATTATTTTGCATCTTCGCTCCCTATTCCCCATAGAAATTTTGTTCGATTAACCTTTCCCAACGTAAGCGATTTTTGTCGCCTATCGATAAAAGTCGTTTAGTTTTGTAAATGTAATTTCTTTACTTAAATGAGCTCTTTTATAAATCGATAGTTCTAATACGATATCTTTTTCTGTAGACTTTAACCGGGCCCCCAAAGGCTCGGGCTCTGGCGCAACCGCGCCACTCGCATCATTGTACTTACCCCAGGTTCGAGAGCAGTCGCAGGGGGGTCCTGGGGACACGAGCCCCCCTTGAACAGCAAAGTTTGTGCAAATAGTCTCACAAACAATAATTTGTAAACGGAACAATTATACGCTTCATATAAATGTACTGAAACAAATATTAGGATTCGTCTGTTTCATTTTGTTTTGCTCGCCTAGCTGTTTTTCTAGTTTCAAATTTTTAAAATCTGATAAAAGAGATTTTATACATTTGCGTATCATTAGTTTTTAAATCTTAGGTTTTACAATCGTATTTAATATACATGATAAATAATGAGGGCCAAATAAAAAGTTTTCTGAGAAATTCATATAGTCTTATTTTAGTCGAGCTCCCCTCCCCCGTTCTCGCTATGTCGGCAATTCAGGGGATTTTTTTCGATTCACTTATCGGTTAATTTTATGGAATTTTAATTTTGTATTCCGTTGGTGATAAAGACATCACAAAAAGAGAACAATTACTAGCAAATGAACAAAACATTTAATTTAACAAAGAAGACATATACTGTGTGATATTGAAAATTCAATAACTTAATTTTTCCTATAAGATGCAATTCAAACATAATGGGCTCAAGGTATCTTCCTTAAAAAAGGAGAAACTAGAGTGATTAAAAAAAAAAACAAAAGCTCAACAAAGAATGAGGCTACAAGTGTGTTACAACTAGAATGTGCTCTTATAACTGGTAATCGATACAGGCCAAATCAAAGTTCTGATGAAGTGTCTCATGTTAGAATACCGTATGATGGTACACTTTTTGTAGTAGAAATTGCATAAGTAGTAGCTACTTGATTTGAACATGTAAAAACTAACGGTGGAGCTGAATAACTATTTATGTTTTAGGCGCCGTATTAAACGGGTATTTATCTCTTCGAAGACTGGTTGTTCAACGAACCAGATTGATAGATGAAACTCAGGAAAAACTCCTTGAATTATTAGAAGAAATGACAACAGGTAAATTGAAGTATTCTAACAATAGAATTTGACCAGTTTGAATTAAATAAATATTACTTTAGGTTATTAAGTGCATATTCTATTTTTGGTTGTGTAGGTACGGAAGAAGAAACAAGGGCTTTCATGTCTGTCTGTATTAAGACAGTAGAACGATATAGTCTACAAGATATCCTAACACCGGTATTTATTTTCGAAAGGCTGTGTTCAATAATCTACCCTGAAGAAAACGATATTGGCGAGTTCTTCCTCACACTGGAAAAAGATCCTCAACAGGAAGACTTTTTACAAGGTATATTATTTAATTCTAAAAATTAAGAAAATATACAGCAATACTATTAGTTTATTTCAATTTCCTTTTACTCTCCTGTTTTATTTTTTTAAGTTTACCACCATTTTCAATTTTTTGTACATCATCTATAGGTCGAATGTTGGGTAACCCATACTCCTGCACTGAGGCAGGACTTGGTCCGCTTATGCGTGACGTCAAGAACAAGATCTGTCAAGACTGCGAACTTGTAGCGCTTCTCGAAGATGACAATGGGATGGAATTATTGGTTAATAATAAAATCATGAGTCTAGACTTACCAGTGAAAGATGTATATAAAAAAATCTGGCTTGCGGAAGGGGGTGATCATGACGCTATGAGAGTGGTCTATAGAATGAGGTGAGTAGGCATTTTGATTATTCAGACTGCATCCAAATCTATTACGTAGTATTTCAGAGTTTGAAAACAGCTTTTTTCTTATTGAAAGTTATTTTGATGTCATTATTGTACTTTTTGTTAAAAGTATGTTATTTTGTTCAGATTCAAAACTTCAAATTTCTAGAGATGTGCTTACCAGCTATATCCCATATTGTATATAGCATTTAGAGGACTTCGTATTCCTCTAAAGTTTTTCAAAATCGAATTTTAATATGTGGTGTGATTCTAATTCTTGCAGTGAAAATGTTTGAAACTAAGTATATTCTTGGTTATAGAGCATACATAGTATTTTTTTAATAATTGTTAATTAATTGTGATACTTTAGGGGCTTATTAGGAGATGCTACGGAAGAATTCATAGAGACGCTAGAAAATAAGGGACAAAGTACCGTGGATAATGAAGAGGTATACAAGATGGCAAATGTTTTGGCAGAATGTGGAGGCCTAAAAGTCATGGTTACCAGGTTGGGAGCAATTCAAAACGTTTGGCGAGCCAAACCATTAGTACAGGTATGAGTGTAATTAAGTATTATTTTAAATAAAATTAATGTACTAATGTTAAAGTTAATTTTTCGAATTAATTGCTGCATATTTTCTTTAACATTGAGTACACATGGGCTTCAAAAATGTGTTTCATCTACTTACTGGGGAAATCTTATTTATTACTTTAGTTGTATTAATTATTTGTATTATATCTGTACATTGTTTTGGGTCCTGATTTAAAATAATTATATTCCCAATAAAAAAACGTATATAATATAAGAATATTTAGCCTTCTGTATTTAGTATTAACCTGTTATTATTGCTGTTATGTTCAATTCTTTTACTTGTTATTTGATTTTACATTTAGTACATTTAATAGTATTAGCGGCTAGAAATGTTTGTAAATAAGAGTTGTAAATTATTAAGAAAATATATGTATTTAGAGTATCAAAATTGTATTTTAGGTGCTTCTTAAACTATTTAGACTCAGTGTAAAAGTAAACAAGTGTCAAGAAGTTCTGATCGAACCTGAACTGGGAGCTGTGGAAGCATTCTTGAGAATTTTGCAACTGTGTTTAGAAGGAGAAGCCAATTCTAGGTATACTAAATTTCTTTAAGACATGGAGTTTTTAATTATTTAATTATTAAAAAAAACCTATGTACTTGTCGAATTTGCCTTTTTTTCATATTTTTTATCTTAAAGAAGCACGTATGTGCCTACTTTTATTTTTTAAGTGAAACATTCCATTTCTTTTTCAAATTTGAGCCATATCGCTTAGATGCTATAGACTCTCAAAATCTGAAATTTTCAAACTTTGATATCTCAAAAACAGTTGGAATTAGGGTTTGGATGTTACATAAAAAATATTACATACAAAAAGTTAAACCACAATTCTGAAAATTATACAGATGTTTCATTTAAAAAATAAAGGTTTACACACATACATCGTATTCTTAAAATGTCTTATAATATCGAATTGTTTTCATTTGAAACTTCTAGCCAATTACATTTATTATATTATTACACTATTCTGCATTTCGGAATTTTTTGACGCTCCATGATATTTTTTTTTGTTTTTTTTATACGTTATTTTAGAGAAGGGAAGAAGAATATAAAATATGAGAAACCCAAACCACAAGCAATCTAGTGAATTTTCAAAGAAAAAAACTTATAAAAAATACTTTATTTTGTATAAAAAAGTATATTACAATTAAATAAATTATTTTGTTCTCTTTTTTCCCTTGTTTTCGGGATCGATTTCACATTTGAGGGTCCAACAGTAGTCCGCTAACATGTTCGGACTCCATTTTCCCTTATACTGCTTCTCTATTTGAGCGATTTGTTGGAAGTGAAGAAAATGCAGCTTAAGTGACATGTTACAACCTAACGTTTTGCATGATTGGATAAGTTCTTCAACTAGATTTTTTTAGTTCTCCAATTATTTGTTACTTAGGAAGTTTTTATATTTTTAAAGGCAATCCACACCCTAATTTCTTTTCTTGAAAGTGTACTTTCAAAATTTTTGTTTTTAAAAAGTTGTAGTATTTGTGGTTCAACAAACATTTCTTCTTTAAACTTTGCCTCACTTATACGCGCGAATCTCCCTTTCAAATAAAAAGACACATTTTCTTCTCTATATAAGGTTACAGCAAAAAAAGCCCTAGTTTTTATGTACAGATTTTCTTCTATGGTCTCTAGCTCTGCTGACCCATTCGCATAAAAAAACAACAATATTTGGTGTAGCCACTCTGCCCTGTGAGTAGTGGAACAACCTTCAGATCGGTACAGATATTCCATTTATGATCTTCGTATTTTATGCTTTGAACTAATATACGCATGTCCTCGTACGTTTCTTCCATATTTACAGCATGACCACGGGAACAGATGGTTGCCACTCGGTAGGTTTATAAGAAAAGCCAACTTACTGCATGAAACCCATAATATCATGACAGTAAACTAAGTCATTTGCCATTGAGAAAAATACTACATGCATAGACTCCCTTTTGTGAAACGTTAAAATTTTCGCTCCTTTTTGTAAAAGATTCCATTGCTGTAAACGAGATTCAAGCAGCTGTGCCTTTGTTTTGGGAAGATCCAAATTACAAATAAGAGCTTTGAGCTCTTCCTGAGATATAGAATTGGGCTATTAATACGTTAATAATCGTCTTCGTCTTGAAAACTTGGATCTGCTTCTGGTTTGAAATCATCTCGTTCATCATGCTATTTCGAGTTGATTTTCTGTTTTTCTGGGGGCTTAGGGACAGATATACTAGATGCATCATGAGGTACAGGTCTCATGGCCGAGGGGATATTAGGATATTCGGGTTTATGTTCGCTTTTACTTCAATTTTAAGTTTGCTTATACTTTGCACAATTTCCCTAAACTTAGGGAAAACGGCGCACCTCGGTATGCTATAACCACTTATATATTGCAAAGGTAAATCTTCATACCTGCTTTGCAGTCAATCAATACATGTTGATGTCTAGATTTTGGTACATGATACGACAATTTACAGGTCAGTCTAAGGGTTACACACGTAGAAATTATTTGAGTGATTTGAGTTGATAAATCTATATTTATTATGTTGTTTGTTTTATGAATTTTTAGTCAAACCGCTGTAACAGAGCAACTACTTGATATCATGGAAACTTTAATGTCGAAGGCTACAAGCAAATCTCTAGAAGTTTTTGAAAAACTGTCCGTCACATTTGGTGAACCAGAGTATGTGAAAGCACTACTGTCATTCTTGGTAAGGTTTATAACTAATTTTAAACTAGTCAGTAGCTTATAGATAGATTACAAAGGCATCAAAACTAATTTTCCAAAACAAACATTTTAAAAGTACCACAGAATTAAAAAATATTTAAAAACAATAAGGATACAACCTTCATTAACTTATTAGTTTATCTTACTTCTTATCTACACAGGTTTAATTAAGCGGTTTTTAAAATGTTTCATTAGGGCTCATTTAGGTAAATCAGTGAGTTTTGCAAAAAATTTGCTCTAATCGTTCAACAGAGTTGTGTGTAACGCCTAAAGTAATATTGTATTGTTTATTATGAAATTACTATTTACCCTCAAGTATTATAATAATGAAAATGTGTCTATAGATTGATAAGAATTGTTTTTTATTATTAGGGACACTCTTCAGTAAAAAATAATGCTGCGGTACTTGCTCATTTAACCAGAGTTCTGGCTGCCCTTGTCTATGGAAATAAAGAAAAAATGGAGATATTGCTGGAACATTTCAAGAGTGTATTGGAATTCAATAGGTAAATTTCCTTGTTGTTGTGCGTTAGATAGAAAACTATATTTAATTTATTAACAGACATGTTTATAAATGTGTTCACATCATTTGAAAATAATGACTTATCATTAGACTCGTTTTTTTGACATGACCTTGACACATCTATCTAAAATTGTTCAAGAGATTTTTGCACCAAGAGTTCATATTATAACTAAGATGATACTAAAAGAGAAAACTCAAAGTTTCTGACTTAGTCAGTTATATTACATGTTAATTAGGTTAGATGTTTTGCTCTTTAGTATATCTTTAATTATATGAAATTGGAAAATTAGGCCTAACCTAAATAAACCGTTTCGTAAAATACAGAAATAATATAAACGGAAGAAAACGTGTTAGGATAAGGTTGAGTCGCCATATGTGCTTTAATTGTACTGTTTTATTTTCAGGTATGATTTTGAACATACGACTGAAGATCAACAGAAACTAGAAATGTTTTGTATGTTAACGAACAGTATAGAAAAGAACGCTATCGGCAACACCTTAAAAGACTACATTTTGTCACTTAATATAGTTAAAGATGCTCTAGATTATATAACTATGCATGCACCATGTGTTAAGCCTACTTTACTTAGGACTGATAGTGACGAATTGAAGGATTTCATATCCAAGCCCGCACTTAAATATATTTTAAGGTAAGTTATGATGCTTACTGAGATAATCACTAACAAAATATATATTTTTAAAATTAAATTATTTCAATTATATCCTTTTGACTGTCTTAGTTACTGTTATTAGAAGGTAACGATGTATGCGAAACGTGTATGAACGTTTTATGTAATTAATGTAAGCTAACTAGCCAAGTTATTAAGGTATGTGGCAGGTCGCTAGCTATATTTGGAATTTACTTGGAATCACTAGCTGTTGTCAAATATATTTAAAATTATTGTTATCTTTTAGTGATTACAGTCAGATATAAAAACAAGTCACTTGAGTCCTTAGTATTTTATTTACATGATTTCTGTTACCGTAATTCCGATAAGTTTGTTTGTGTTTGTAAGAATAGGACCGTGCATTTTTCTTCAAGTATAGAGTTATAAACTAAATCTAATCATCGATTACTCTAGGTTATGTTTGAACTAATGACAAGAAAAACTTGAAAAGAGACATAGCAGTACAATTTTTGGTGTGTTTCAGATTCTTAACTGGTCTTGCCCATAGCCACGAAAACACTCAATTAGAAATATCTAAAGCCGACACCATAACCATCATCCATCGTTTAGAACAGGTCTCCTCGGATGAACATGTGGGCTCTTTGGCTGAGAACTTGTTGGAGGCTCTTTGCACCAACCAGGCAGTTGCAAAGCAAATAGAAGAGGTATAAACTCTTATGGCGATTTCATTTAAGTATATTAAATATATTACATATCAGTCTGTAAGCTGTCTTGGAGTCTAAGGTTAGAATAACATTTTTAAAAATAACTTGATTAGTTTTGAAAATTGATACAACTTGCTGCTTCTTATTTCAAACTGAACCACATTGTGTAACAGCTTTATATAGTAAAAGTTTTAAGACATTTAAAGCCTGGGTTATAGATTGAGAAAGATTGCGACTTGCGTCGTCCGTTTGAGCTATGCGTTTACGCTGGTTCTTAGCCCGTCTTATAGATTGAAAACTTTTGCGCTTTGCGTCGCCTGTGGTACTAACCTGACTGTTATGTTTATATTTATCCCCTTTTTGTGTAGTATAATTTTGTCCTGCTTGTTTTTAAGTTTATGTGCGTTTTTTTAATTTTATGAGAATGGATATTCAAAATCATAGTAATGAGGCCTATTAAAGGCTAGATATTGTGGACGTATTAATGTGTGCCGCAGCTGTTAACTTGTTGAAGAGAAGGCGGCAAAGAAAGTGAAGAATTCGGCTATTAATTGTAGTAAAAATACTCAAAACTCGTACCAGTATTTTTTTAAACTTAAATACAATGACCACAAGCAGTTTTTTTAAATGGACGAGGATGTTATGTACATTTTAAATTTATTACAAAGTACGAACGTTTTGAAAAGCCCCTTAAAATCCGACAATTTAATTAATTGCAGCTTAACACAAACGTCTACTTACGCTAGCTGCTTCCGTCAAAGTTAAAGATCGCCATCTTTTCGACGGCTAACGGAAACTCAAACGGATGGCGACAAAAATATAACCGTATCCATTACTTTACGTTAAATAAACTTCAAGAACCTCGCAAACGGCGACGCAAGACGCAAACGTTTTCAATCTATAACCCAGGCTTTAGTGTTCTTAAGACAAAGTTTATTTATAAGAATGAAAGATTTAAATGAACTAGTGAAGGAAAAAACCCCTCGAAAAGCTGTATAAAAAAATTATTAACTGAATTTTTAATTTCTTACCGTTTAAATAAAAAGTATAAATTATGTGCTGATGTATTTCCTATTATTAAAAAAGATGTTTTAAAGTTAAATAATTGTGTTTACTGCAAATAGTATACCTATAGTTAACAAAATATGAAAAATACTTATATACATAAGGTGTCCCCATAGTGTGTTTTCGATTGATATCTTGGTACCAGTTAGAAATAGAGAAGAAATTTATGGTAGACTATTAAAAACTAAATCAGGAAAGTGAAAACCGTTTTGTTCCAATTTGAACCGTATAGACAGAATTTTAGATAAAATTCAAAATGTAATAAAATATAGGGTGTTTCATATATGAAAAACTATTTCAGTAGGTATGTAAGTTATTCTGTATACTAATACTTATATTTAAACTTTTTCTCTATCTCTAACCATTATCACCAAAAGCGAGAACACTACTGGGACACCTTGTATAAAAAAAATGTACATTTTCTAAAGTTATACAACTATTTGTCTTGCTAAAACGTTTTGCAAGAATATTTTTTGAGACTTTAAAAATACATCCTATTTTTTCAAATACGATGCGAACTTTTTTGGCAAAAAACTCGGCAAAAAAAACGTGGTTAAAATTTGAACCAACATCCCTAAACATAAGTTAAAAATTATAATAAGTTATATCTTGAAGGCTGCATTTTATTGTAATAAAACAGTTTCAATTTTGAACAAAAAAAGATGTATATGGTATATGTAATTAAACGCACACAGACAATGCCGTGCTAAAGGAAGCCGGTCGCCGAGTGATGTAGATCGCTCACACCGAGTTGGGATAGGTCAAGGTAACCTTAGAGTTAATGGGCCTTGGTATGGGCCAATCAGCAACACTTTCATTGGTCCATGGCTGAAGTCTTGCACAAGAGCACCATTCAAGGCTTCATACCCCCAGTGAACACATCAATCATAAGCATTATAATTTGGGTTATAACTGATAATGATTGAAGATACTAGCTAATCAAGACGTGAATAAATAAGAAGCAAAATGGAAGTCCGACAAGTCTATTTTAGTCATGATTTCTGGTTCTCTTAACTAAATTTTATAATGCTACATAATTTGACGAGTTTAAAACGTGTTGGAGTTTCTTAATACGTTTTCTGTAAGTTCCAATTTTTCACATAGTATTATTTTGTAGTACTTGCTATTTAAGTAATTGTAAATATAACATTTTCGGTGTTCAATATTTTTTATTTATTATAACGTTAATAACATTTTACATTTAAATAATCTGTAAAACTTAGCTAAAAATCTCATTGACCAGTCCTTGAATTAAACATGGTAATTACATTAGCAAACAGATGCCAGATACAGCACCCCCATATTACAAAATATGCCTAGTTATAACAACATTAGAGGTCTCAATTAAGAGTTAAACTAATTGAATGAAGCGCCGACAAAGTTAATATCCTGATTATATTTCGTCATGTAATAAATCAGTATATTGAAGGGCATATTCTGGGTATTGTAGGTTTTAGTGAGAAGTCAACAGAGGCGATTGTCTCAATTCTCTATACAAGCTGAGCTTATAATACACTATAATATAAAACATATTGCAACAAATATACTTTTCGTTTTTTTTTTGTCATTCATGGATATTGAAGTTATTGATGTTTAGGTGAGAGAATTCACAAGATCTGAGAAAAAACGTCTGGCCATGGCGATGAGGGAAAAACAACTTGGCCAACTAGGAATGAGGACAAACGACAAGGGACAGGTGATTTTTTCGTTTTTTAAAAACAAAAATATTTATGATACATATATAATTTAATACATATGTAATACGTCTTAGAAAACAGGAAATAATATAATAAATAATTTTCTTAGGTGACTGCAAAATCTACGATCTTACAACAGATCGAGGAACTTGGGGAAGAATCGGGACTGGTATGTTGTATCTGTCGAGAAGGCTACAAATACCAACCCACCAAAGTTCTAGGTATTTACACCTTTACAAAGAGATGTAATGTGGAAGAGTTTGAAAGCAAACAGCGTAAAACTGTAGGTAAGAATCTCGTCATTTATGTATTTATGTATGCATGAAAACTAAGTTTTCTTGTACTACTGTCTTATACTGTCTTATACTGTCTTTATATTATCGTATTACTAATATTATGTGTTTACGAGTTTGAAAATGTCAAGATTATTTCCTTTACAGGATACTCAACGGTCACCCACTTCAACGTAGTACATGTGGACTGCCATATGTCAGCCGTTCGATTAGCTAGGGCTCGAGATGAGTGGGAATCTGCAGCCTTGCAAAACGCAAATACCAAATGCAACGGTTTGTTACCTCTCTGGGGCCCGCAAGTTCCTGAATCCGCTTTTGCGAGTTGCCTGGCGAGGCATAATACTTATTTACAAGAGAGCACGAATCATAGGTATATATAAGGAGTGTTAAAGACGGGTTTATTTTTAGATGATAACTGTTCGTCACTTGTAGCGGGAACTTTGTATCTACCTTGATTTAAAACCCAGTTTCTTTCTTAGACTCATTTTATTAAACCTCCTTTAGATTTTTGGGATGATAAAAATTACCTGATTTAAACCCTCAGAGTAATCACCATATAGTCAGGGAAAGACATACTTGGAACCGAAAGTATTTTTGAAAACTATTTTTTTTAAATTTTATAAAAAGCTAATAAAAATGGTTATTATTCTAAAAACATTAAATTTGGTTCTTTGACATTTTTCAATATTAATTTCTACAAATTATGCATAAAAACATTTGTTTTTATAGTTTTTCAGAATTGCATACCAGGTTTTAATAATTTTTGTTATTAGAAAGAACTTCTTTCAATGTAAAAACCTAATAAAAAACAGTGATAATAAGACGTGATCAACAATAAACAGATTGATACAATTACAAATGGTGGTGCGCGGCCCCTTCCCGGTCTGCAAGACTAATGCCGACCCTTAATCTGGATTAGGATCAGAGTCCAACACAAATTTTAATCACATTCATAAAATATTTCCAATAAATGCCTAAACGAACTAGTAAAGAATTTCTTTCATATAAAAATTGTTTGTCACATTGGTGAAAACATTGTCATAAATATTGTCAAAGTTAAAATATAGTTTGTACGTAAAATATCAAAAGTAAATAATATTATATAAAGGACGCTAAACTATTGGGAAAAGTATCTGGGACTAAAGGGCAAAACTGAAGAACAGCTTAATATAAATATAATGAGACCAATATTTAGAAGGGATGGAAACATTTATCTACTCAAAAAGTACTTCCATGGCATATAAAGAATATTGAACACAGTTTTCAATAGCTACTCAAAACTTTAGAAGCAGGACCATCAAATAAAACAAAAATAAAATTTTAGTCTAAATAAATAACTTCAT
Organism: Kuschelorhynchus macadamiae; assembly: GCA_030620095.1. NCBI lineage: Eukaryota > Metazoa > Arthropoda > Insecta > Coleoptera > Curculionidae > Kuschelorhynchus > Kuschelorhynchus macadamiae. The sequence continues at coordinate 153,850 of JAUTXW010001616.1, forward strand.
GAACGTAAGGCCAAAGGGGAATCAAATCTAATAATCAAATGTTTCAACAACATACCCAAAATTACAAACAAACATCCCAACCCAGCAGTAGTTACATCTAAAAGCTAAACTCCCCCTCTCTGGTAGAAGACTCCTGTTGGTATATAGCAACTTAACCTGCGACAAATAATATTGATGAACTTCAAATCAGTATTCCTGACAGTTTACTTAACATTCTTGGATACTCCCTATATAGAAAGGACTGAGAAACACGTGGTGGTAGGGTATATATATTTGTAAAAAAATATGTTGCAGGGCATAAGGTTAATACAGTGATTAGTGAACACTTCTTTACAACAGGCTCCATTGAGTCAATCTGGCTAGAGATGATAATAAACAAAGTTTAGTTTTTATTAGCCTGTATATTTAGACCAAAACGTTCAACATCAGTAGAATATGACCAAGAACTTATTCAGGTCATCGAAAAAGCAATGTTACAAACCAAACCTGGGAACTTATTGAAACCTACAATATCACTTCCGGATATTATGGCTGCAACCTGGATTGTTTCCATTTAGAGCAAACTGCAGACTTATGAGGACACAATAAAAAAAAAGTAGCTAAAAAGAGATGCAACAAACTTCTCAAAAGAAACTTTTTAACAAACCGGGTTGGGTATTGCTGGAATCAATTGGGGACAGAGACTGTATACTCTGGTAACATCAGTCAGTTCAAAAACCGTTTGGACACAGAAATAAAAGACTGGAGCAACAACTTCTTTCAGTATATGTGAATAATTCTGTGATAAAAACAATGTACCTGTGATAATTGACTATGGTGATTATATAAACTGTGATAAATGTTAATGTGAAGGTAGCAATTTTGAAAAGACTAAATAGTTTCATCAGGATTCCCGCTCAATATTGAAATGAATAATAACAATAAAAAAATTTAAAACACGTTCAGTTTATTAATAAACTTTTATTTGAAATAATCGCATTATTTGCTAAAATTGATTACAGAAACCTTATTTAGCCATCGAGTACTTTAGTCTGCATCAGGCTGTGACGGACGCCATTCCAGATTGTTGCATTCAAAAATTTCTTATGTATGCAATTATTAGGTAAGACAGCAGTGAAAAAGTTGCTAAGTTCCTTAATGGGAGCAAGAATCGTGTGTGTACCACCATGACTAAGTGCGACAAGAAAATCACCTACCATTCCAAGAATGGGGGGTAGATTTGTGAATGCAATTTACGGACAAAAAAATTAAAACGTGACGTTTAGTTTTTTACTACATAAAATATAAAAAAAAACAATATCAAAATAAATAAATATTCTAATGTGAAAATAAATTAAAAAGTTTTCCAGAGCTTTAACAGAATACATTTTTGTTAAAAAAAAGTAGCCTTTCATGCCAAATAATCTTTCCTTGTCGAACTAGATCAAAGTCTAATTGAAAATGGGGCAAAATACAAATACAAAATTAATCAATTTTCAGAGATATCGGGCATGGATCAACAATTCATGATTTAAAACTTCTACTACTACGATTTTCACAAGAGAAATCCTTCCATGAGGACACCGGAGGAGGTGGACCCCAAAGCAACTTGCATATGGTGCCTTATTTAATTCATGTAGGACTTTACGTCATTAACACGTGAGTATTGTATTATTTGATCATATTTCATTATTTACAGTTTTGTATTGAATTTTCTATGTGGTTTTCTTTTCTGTAACTGAAAAGAACAATACTCTTTATTTCAGCTGAATGATTGTATTCATACTGCCTTTTGGTGACAGGATTTCCTTTCAGTTTTCAAATTTGTCTTTTTGTAAAAAATACTTTATCAAATATTCTGAATAAAACTTTACTAAAAAACTAGTATACCTTAAATATCCGCTTAGTTTATTACAGATTCGCAATTTTATTGTTATGAATTATTGAGAATTATATATATATATATATATATATATATATATATGAGGAGAATGAAATAGCCACCTAAAATAAAAATATATATAGTATTTCAGGAGCTTGCAATACTTCAATTTCTTTTTTTTTTTTTGTATATAAAAAATATTTTTTCAACAATACAGGGTAATCCTAGGATGAGTCCTCTGAAAACGAAAAAAAATAAAATGGATCAAATTCCTTTTGTAATTTTATATATATAAAAATATATCATATAAATGTATTTTTAAAACTAAATTTATTTTTTAATTATACATATGTGTGTATTTGGATGTGTGTATATTTATCTATATATATTGTATGTCGGTAAAGAAAATAATACTCATTTATATATGTTGATGTTACAAAAGTCTACCAGACAGACTCCAGGGCAGACAATCTGAGGCACTTGGAAGATGAGTTGCAATCATATTTTATTCTTGACGGTCTTGACCTTATGACCTCAGTATGATTCAGCATAAGCAAATATGTTGCTCAATATAATAGAGTTGCTTGAATGCCACCAAACACTGTTTACAATGTGAAGTAGAAGGGTGTATTGTCGTACACCATGGTCAAATCAGCATATTCTTATCCTATTACTTCAGTCATGCAAAGGTGGCAAAGTACCAGACGAAAAACATTTTATATGAAATAAAGAGTGACATGGCAATATACGCATCATGGAATGTCGTGCCCCGTAAGTCAGTCATACGGCATATCACGTAGTTGTCTTTCAGTCCATAATTATACACTTATTTATTTATTATTTTTTACCTAATTTTGGTATGTATAACATAAAAATCATCAATCCAAGTCGAGTTTCCACAAAAACAACTTTAAAAGGTGCACTGATAAATGAAGTAATAGGAAGAAAAAATGCTTTCTGAATTAGACCGAGTCAATTGAAAATTTCTGAAATACAAATCTGAATTACAACTGATGCTTTCTGAATTACTATTGCAAAAGGTGTAGATTCGACAGTCTCCAAGAGGAATTGTTTCCGAGGATTTATCTTAGATTGAATTGAATCCTCTTCCACGAAATTAAAACATTTTTGTGCTCTATAAGCTTAATTAATAAAACTCTGGGTTCAGTTGTTGCATTAAAACTATTAGCTTGAAATAATTCTATATTACTTCAGGTAAATAAATAATAAATCCTTAAAGACAAGAAAAGAGGCAAACATTTTAGTGGCAATAGTTGAAGTACGAGTTAAGTATTTTTTCAGAATTTTACTTCAAACAATGCATTTTAGAGTTAAATTTCAGGTCATTTACTGGTTGTTGACAGCTCTGACAATGAGTGTATAAAATGTATGAATAATTTCTTTTCGCAGGACCAGAGTGTACTCCAGAGAATTCGCTGCCCTCACCCTCTATACTACAACCGACATTTCAGTGGATTTGGCCTATCAAGCAGAAGGTCCTCTGTATATGGCGACTATGGCTGTGTTTCTTAAGAGTAAAGGGGAGTGGGACAAGGATCGGTTAGCACACTTGTCTAGGTATATTAAATTTATATTTAATATAATTTTTAATAGGTTACATTCTTCGAACATTTAACAACAAAAAAAATTGTTTGTAACCAACTAAATTAACGTAAACATAGTGGATGAAGAGTGTATTATATATACTTACTGGGTTACAACCTTGTTGATAGAGAGAAACTTTTGATATCCTTTTCGAATAACTAAACAAATTAAAAACATTTTTGGATAACAGAAGCAAAGCCGTATTTTGTTATATACCTTGTATACTATTTTGTGATGACATTTCTACTTTATTGTAAATTTTTCATTTTATTTTTTCCATTATATCATTTTTGAGCTGAACCAGCAAAGTTGCAACTAGTCGGCGTCTCTATATCATCATGGCAACCATTGCAAGGATTTGAGGACCAACATATTCCCACGCAAACCTGTTTTTAGCACCATAAACCGATGTTGCCGTGTTGACACAAAGCATTTAACTAAGCACTAACTAATCAGATGGCTCAGAGTGTTACAGACCACATAAGAGTGTCAATGTCAAAAATTATTCTAAGGGTCAGTTAAATTTATTACGTGATTAAAAGTTTTGTGCAACCGGCTATATCTCTTATAGAGATAGAAAAGATATTGTATAAAATAGCAATAAAAGACAATATCAGAAAATAAAAAAACATGAATAGAAAATGTATGGGCAAATCCGCCAGAAAATGGTAATCACTTACTGACTGTTTTGCCCGTAAACTTTCTATCTTCGATATGTTAAATGTTAGGATATTGCGTGGCAATACACTAACAACACAACACACTGTTACAACTTAATTTTCGTTTCAGGTTAATAGTGATAGCCCAAACTCGTCTGGTACAACCCAGTGGTCCTAGCACAGGTCTTAGTGACAAATCAGCAAAAGACTACAATGTTTATAAGCCTTATCTAGTGTTTTTTGGATTGATAGATGCTATTTATAAATATTTTTTTAAGGTGAGTTTAAGTACCTATATTTTTAAATTATTTATAACGATTATTGTTTCTCCAGTGATTTATTTAAGTTAATTTAAAAATATATCTACATCTTAAACCTCATTATTATTACGTAAATTATTTGTAATTAATTTGGTTTTTTTTGTGCAGGACGTTGAAGGCGAATTTGAAAACTGGCCGACGAATCTGGCTGATTACATTCGGCATAACGACGAAGCTTTAATTAAAAATTCAGAGAAACTGTTGAGTTACTATACAGAAGAATTACTGCCATGTACTTCTTTCGGGGAATTTTGTGATGTAGTAGGTAAGTGTAAAATAGTAAACGCCTTTTCAGAAAAAAAAGTTGATCGTGCTGTATAGGTGAAAATTTACATACATACAAAAAAGTTTGTCAAACAGTTTTAATATTGTATTAACGAATATGTTTTGTTTTTTAGGTCTTCTGGATATAATCACTTTTCGTGATAACTACATTACTTCAGTCCTAGCAGGCGTAAAATAAGAAAAAAATAATAATAGCTAAAAACTCATTGATGAAATCATTTGAGAGCCTGATTCCTTATATTATGCTTGCGATGAACATATTCTTAGTCACAAAATTTTACCACTGTTAACTAAATTATTTCACATGATTGCTGTACCTATATTTAACTTTAAAAGATTTAAAAATTAAATATACAGAAAAAAACAAGTTGAGCATTTTCTTGAAGATCATTCTATCCTGCCTGTATCATCTTTAATTAACAATATTTATATAAATGTTCCTGAGAACTTCCCGGCACAGCATTGTTTGTTTTTTAAGTTTTTTTCCCGCTTATCGGAATATGATTCCAAAAAAAAACAATTTAAGTTTGAAAAATGTTCACTAATATTATAAATAATTAATACAGTGGCTATTTTAAAACATAAAACTTTTTAAAAATTACAGAAACATTATTTTGGTTTAAAAAGCCATAATAAAACTATTTTGCCGCTTACGATGTTTTGTCAAGAACCCAATTCAAACGCGAAAAGTGTAAATTATTAATATATATATTTTACGCAAGTGTGGTTATAAAAGAGCATGACTTCATTTTGCCTTAAAATTGCGTTCTCTGTTTTGTTACATTTTGCATTAGTGACAAAATTGAGAATTAAGTTAGAATACTATACTGTAATTTGGAATCCATTTAACGCTAAGTATAATAACATATTAGAAGGTGTGCAAAACGTATCTATTTAAAATGTAAATAAAAAATATTTTAATTTGTGGGTTAGGAGAATGCCCAAAAAACACTCTGGTTAATTCCTGTACGACGTTTCGTATCTTTATTGATACTGAATTGTTAGAGCCGGTGTGTCTCCGATTAGCTCATAATTCATAGGTTGTACGTAAAGGAAAACATTTCAACAATACACAACGACACTAACAATTCACTGCTTGAAAAAGTATCAATAAAGACACGAAACGTCGCACAGGAATTAGTCAGTGTGTTTTTTGAGCCTTCTAATCCACGGATTAAAATATATTTAGAATAATTGGAGAACAAAGATTAAAAAAAAATCTAAATTACGGCGATTCATGTTAAATTGTTCCTGCATCTTACCTCGTTAAACGTACCCGGCTCATGTCCTTAGCCTTACTTGTCGCGAAATATTAATGAATATAGGTTTTTCAAATGGAAATATAGATGCCAGCACTAGGCCATCCGGCTCGGATTCGCGTTCAATCCAAGGTTTCAGATATTCTGAACAAGTGGAAGAACCCTCACGGTCCTGATGGCTTAATTTACTTTAATACCTCGTATCGTTCGTTCCCTTTATTTCGTAGAATTTCATACTGTCCTAAATATTTTCTATTAATCTTCAAACTTGGACCAAATTAAGGGCTCTTGATAAAAACCAAAACATATACTATAATACTATACCGTATTATCTCTTGATCAAGAAATTCTTTTATGAGGATGTCCTCTTTTCAAGCGATTGTAGCATCAATACTTCTTTGTATTGTGCAATTCGATGCTCTCTGCAGCCGATCAATATATTTGTACCTTTAACAGGATCTTCCAAACTTAATTTAGTAATAATGGTTTAATGATTCTGTTAATCCACTCGACCTGGCCATTGCTTCTCGGAACGCCGCGCTAGTGGTAATTAGGTTGTGTTTTAGACCTTCCGTTACACAGTGTACCTTAAGGTCATAGGGCGTAAATGTAGTGCCCCGATCGCTGATTATCCTCACTAGATTTCCAAATACTTTCTGCTGGTTTAATAAGCAATTTATAATTTGTACACTTCGGCGCATAGAGCCATGCAAACTTGGGAAAAGTCGTCGATAGCAGCAAAGTTGTGGCGAGAGTTTTCCCAAATGATCAGCATGGTATGTATGCAATGGTTCTTTCATTTTTGCTATTAGGGCAGTCCCCCTTTTTACCTCCTTTTATACCGCTCAACATATAAGGAACACATTTTTGTATTTTTGTTAACTGGAATATAGTACTGTCTTCTGACTACTTTTTCTGTTTTCGCAAATGCAAAGTGTCCAATTTCATGAGCTTTTTAATTTTAGTTGGCATTGCGTTAGGAATGAATAAACATTCTCAACATAATAAAAAAAAGAATGCCATTGCGTAAAAAAATAATTGTTACAGTTTTCTTCAGTGCCCAATTTTTTTTAATACTTTGAACATAGATATTAACTTATAGCAAGGAGATTTGCCGGATAATGGCTCAAGGCGTCCACTTGTTCCATCTGCTTGCCTTTTCTGTGCCCAATTTCATAAAAATATTTTTTCACGAGAAGAGCTGATCCTGCTAACCTAGCTAGTCAGACCATTCTTATACATTGTGCGTTGAAATGCGGAGCAGTAGGTTATAATTCTAAATGTATGCCCCCAGTAAGTGAAAAATTTTACAAAAAATATTTTATGTACCTCGTAAAAGGGAAGTATTTGTATTCGTGGAAAAATCACCCTCCGGAATTTTTTACGTCTTCACCTTTCGGGGTCTCTAGATGCCGGAAAACATGTTTTCTCAATTCTGTTTGTCTGTTCGCTGCAGAGCTAAAAAACTACTTACCAGATTGGTCATATGGGGATGACCTGGCAACACTTTGGTAAAAATCCAATGTGGCAAAACAAAATGGCGGTTGATGTTAAAAAATTATTACTTAAAAAGTACCCATCAAAGATGGTGGAACAAAATGGCGACTTAATAAAATATTTAAAAATTCAGCCCGAAAAAATTACTTAAAGAACTGATTTCAAATTGTGTGCCATAACTAATTGTGTTATACAGATGAATTAGTGAAACTGTGGTACTAATAAAAGATGGCGGAACAAAATGACCAAATAAATTTTTGTAACCTGAAAAAATCACCCTCTCAGGTTTTACACTTCACCTTTTAGCTTCCCTAGATGCCAAAAAATACGTTTTATCAATTCCGTCGTTTCGCCTGTCTGTCAGTTCGCGGCATAGCTTAAAAACTGTTCATCAGACTGACTTTAAATTTTAGTCAAAAATTAAAGGTCACATCTAATATGCCGGAACAAGATGGCGGCCTAGTGAAACAAAAAATATTACTAAAAAAACTAATTCATATTTACCTCGATTTTTGCACGAAACTCAAGTCGGTAACGCTAGGGGGATCCGCACCGGGTTAGTACCAGGTGAGTCAATAAAATCACCGTTAAATTCAAAATAGAAGTATGCTAGTAGCTATTAAATAATGCAAAACTGTAAATAAAACATCACATACTGATACTGTAACGGCGCAAAAGGTGACGTACCCCTTAAGATATATTTTTTTTCATTTGCCTATAGATAAGATTTTTATTTTAAAGTAAAATGTAAAGTTTTATAGTCAAATATAATTATACAGGGCGCGTAAAAAATATATAATTAAGGGGGAACTGCACGCAGTAATATGGATCATTTGCAAGCCTTCCCCCGCTGCAATATTATGTTAAAACTGTAAGAGATATGTATTAGCTTCAATGTGATTTTAATAGGGAAATATGTATAGTTGGGCGCTAAATGTGAATTTTTATGAAAAAATCAAATCTAGAGTTATAAAACAAAAGTAGATTTGTCCATTTTTGACCATTTTTTGACCACTTTTTGACGTACATGCCTTCGCATATAATTTTTTTCCACAAAATGGCTCTTTACCGCCTTACATTGATCCTTTGTCTACGTAACTGCAAAATTTGAAATGGTAAATCGTACTCATGTCTTTGTATTTCTGCAGCGCGTGAACCCTTCTGAACCCATTTTTAACCGAAATGTAATTTAAATTACCTATACATAACACATTTTTTTGAGGTCGGACGTGCAGGAAGTTTTTTTTAATGCGTAGGTACCTTTTCATCTTACTTTCAACTCCACTAGACCTTGTCGCTGGTCTTTCACTTTTTGCGTGCAGTTCCCCCTTAATGAAAAAAAGATAGTTTCATGTTTTAAAATTAAAATGTCAAGTTTATTATTATTATTATTAATTAAAACACATAAAGGATTTAAAAACCCGTTTTTGTCATGAAAATTTAAAAAGATGCTAAGGTAAAATTAATTTTCAATTTTCTAATATTACTCAAAATTTGAAAGTGAAATGTAATTTAAATTCTCGTGGCAATTATTAAAATATCATCAAAACAATCATAGCGTCTTTTCGTGTGTGGTGGATTTTATCGTTATTAAAGCAAGTTTTCAATATAATACACCAAGTAAATGAATCAATTCAGCTAATTGAGTCAATGTTATAGTCATTGCTCTTTAGTGAATGTATTAACCACTAAGAAAATAGTGAAAAGTAATATTGAACATTTTTATGGTGTATCTACCGGGATAGTACTAAGTTAAAGCCAAAATCGAAGCATGGCAGTGGTTGTTAAATATTGAATACTGAATACACAGACTGATACTATACAGGTGCCCCTTTTGATATATATTTTCATTTGCGTATGGATAAGATTTTTATTTTAAAGTGAAATGTAAAATTTTGTATTCAGATATACAAACGAGTAAAAAATATAATATTAATAATGAGTTTCATGTTTTAGATTAAAACGTGAACTTTAATTATTAACTAAAAGACACTTTATTTTAATTATTAACTAATAGATATAAAGGACTTAAAAATCTCTGTCACGAAAATTAAAAAAGATGTTAAGGTAAAATTCATATTTTAAATTTTTCGCGCGAATTTTAAAATATGTTAAACCAACACAAAAATAAACAATCACTAAATATTTCACCAGCAATCATGGCGTCTTTATTAGCATTTGGAGATTGTACAGAGGCATGGTCGAGGCCAACCCAACGGAGCTATGTTAAGATACGTCATTTGGCGGCACTGTTTGGTTTTAATTAATTTATTTATTCGTAACCAACTGTTTGGTTTATTACAGGGAAACACTAAATTAATTATAAATACACAAAATATGTTGCATATAAAAATAAAATAATACATATTTAAATAATTAACATACCATAAAAGAAAGTACAGAAAAATATGAAATTAATTATTAAAAATGTGCTATTTTTCCAGAAAATATTTCTTTACCTCATAAATTTTAAAATATTTCTTATACTCTTTAATAAGCTTGGTAAATTGTTGTATATTAAAATGTCATTTTGTAAAATACGTTTTTTTGCAAAGTTACTTTTTGCTAATGTGATGTGTAACTTAATACATTGTTTAGTATTATAAAATGAAAAACGTGCATTTTTTAAAATTAAATACATTATCATTGTCCAAATAGTTATTAGGTTTATAAATATTTTTTGTTGAACAATCGGTGAATACATTTTATTACTTTATTATTCTTCTGTAATGTTTTCAGTGGTTTAAGACTCGAAGAAAAATCAGGTATGAAATATTCCTATAAGGTAATGCAATTTACAGTAAATTAAAAAAAAACTGTTTTTAGATATCTTAATTTATCTTAGGTATATAATTTCGAACCCTGTACAAAATGTTTTAAGATATTTAATTAGATAAGTCCAACTTAAATTTTCGTCCAAATATATACCCAAAAGTATTATTGACTTTTAATATTTTATATTTTCACTATTAATTATTAATGGATGAATGGTATTGATGTCTCTAGTATGTTTATTGATAAACGTGAAAGATGATTTTTTGAAATTTAAAGAATTTATGCTATTGTAGTCAATATAAAAGTAAATCACGAGTAATATGACTACAAATGTCAAACATACTTTTACCAAAATATATAATTATGTTATCATCTGCGAACAGCTTAATACTGCCTTTTAAATTCAATTTAGAGATTGAATTCATATAAACTATAAAGAGCACTGGTCTTATTATCGACCCTTGTGGAACCCCGCAATTCATAATCTGTTGAGAATTTTTATATTATCTTATTTGGACGTATTGTTTACAATTACGTCAATAATTTTGAAACCATTTATGTGACAGTCCGTATTCCTAAATTATATGCATAATTCTTGTAACAAAATAGTTTAATTTATATGTGTCAAATAAATGCCTTGCGTAAATCCAGAGATATCAATAGTTGCTATTTCAATATCCTTGGACATACAAAACCATATTGAGCTTCAAAAAGTAAATTTTGAATCTCTAAATAATTTATTAGTCTGTAATATAGTATTTTTTCTATAATTATTTGATTCGCCGTGTAAACAAGTTTCGTGGTATGGCGATTTGGTTAGTTCTGGTTAGGCTTTTTTTAGGTGAAAAAACTGACTGATAGGCAACCAAACAACTATGGAAAACTCCATGACCAGTAAGGGCACGGTCTCAAAAATATTTAACAACTGCAAAGGTCGTTCATATGGTCCATATGAAAACTATCATCATGGGGGTATCCAACAAACTGCACGGATGGGTGAGCCCAGCAACCAAAATTAAAATATATTCGTCATAGTTCAACAAGTTAACGAGGCGATTAATAATGCCCAAAGGAATTATATGAATAAATGCACATCAAAACCAATTATAGGTAGAAACGAAGACTCAGTGGTCAAACCATACCGAAAAAAGGTTACTTGAATGTGTATCAATTGGACCCAAAAAGTCAATGTATCAAGCTAAAGGTAAATGATCAATCGTCGTTATTTAGGCTAGGCTAGAATTTCCAGTCGAACATTGCAAGAACATTTATAATCCAGACCTTTAGCCAAAAGGGGCAGCTGTATGGTGCTTTACCATTCCGAAGAGAGGCAATCAAAGTTTTCAGAACTCTGTCTCACAAAAAGTGGATCACATCTCGAAATCTCAAACGATCGAACAATAGAGTAACGACTTCTATCCATCAACGTTTGATTCAAACATTAGAAGCGAAGTTTGGAAGCTGCTTCACGTAAATACTCAAAGTGTCTTTAATAAATCCCATTTATTAGAAATTTATTGTAGAAAATATCACGTAGATATTTTGTTTAAGCGAACATTGGCTGACTTTAAATGATTCATTTCATATATCGGATTATTTGATGGTATCTTGCTACTGCCGAACTGCGTAAATAATGGTTATGGAGGTACGTGAATATTAATAAAATCAAAATTTATAGAACCAACTAATAAAGCCCTTACTTACTATTAATGGAAAATAATGTTGCTGTGTACAATCCGTATGAAAAAAAGATTAACGTCTTATTTGAAAATTTTTACTCAAAGTTTATTTGGTGCTTTAATACGAGTTTCCCTAAACAAAAAACCTTTATAAAAAAGACACAAAAGGTAAAGTATGAATTTTCTGCAAACTTGTTAGCAGCACTTGAAAATTTAAGAGCTTTAAATTGGTTTAAAAAAATTACAGGCAATCAATATACAGAAAACGAACATAATTGTGAAAAAAAAAGTAATCGTACAAAACATACAAAAAGAGAAAAGATCATTTAATACCTCGCTTATAAACGAGTCAAGAAATGAAGCAAAAACTCTTTTGCAAATAACCAATGAAATTCTGGGAAAATCTAAAAAATATAAAAATAACACGATCACAAACTACAATAATAATCTAGATCCCGCTAGCACGTTCGGTAAACATTTTTCAGAATCTGTAAAAATAATGGTTAGTGCACTCGGTTTTAACAATACTGTTTATACCGCTCGACCACTAAACGCAGTTAGCTCAATGGTTTTAAACCAGTATCTGAAAAGGAAATAAAAAGCATAATCTTATGGCAAAGAAATATCTATTCCGCGGGAATGGATGGGGTAGGTACCAACTAAATTAATTATACCGTGTCATTCATTTCTAACTGCACATCTAGTAAACCAATCAGTAACCCCAGTAATTTCCCGATGCACGTAAAACGTCAAAAGTAGTACCCAATCATAAAAAGGGCGACCTATCGGATTACAAAATCTATAGATGAATTGGCATACTTAGTTGTTTTTTAAAAATCATGGAAAAGGCAGTTTATGATCAAATTGTCAATTACAAAAATAAGATTTTGACAGTATCGCAACACAGTTTTCGCAAACAGCTTTCTACTGATACAGCATCCACCGCACTCGTGCAGACGGTCTTTGACCATATTGACAAAAATTAATATACGGTAGTCCTTCTTTTCGACCTGCCGCCTGCATTCGAGATCTTTGATCCATCTTTTTTGCTGCAAAACTTTATTCACTCGGAATTCGTCGTCCTGTGAGCAGTTGGCTTAATTCGTACGTGACAAGGCGATCACCGATTGTAAAGGTCGGAACTGAATACTCCGAGTCTCATCAATCCGAACTTGGTACGCTACAAGGGGGAGTTTTAGGACCTCTTATTTTACAACTTTACCTAAATGACCTGTCACATACAGGATGGCACAACGTCTATGTACGCAGAGGATACCACGATTATTGTAACTGGAAGTACGAAAAAAGAATTAGAAATAAAAGTAAAATCTGTATTGACTAACTTTGACTCTTGATGTAAACAAAACCATTTAATAGTTAATTATGACAAAACACTGTGTCTAGAATTTACCGGAAACTTTGGACAACCAAGTAACGTCCAAATTACAACAATTGTCTAATAAAATCCGAGGTTTCGGCAAGGTTTTTAGGTTGTATTCTGGGTAAAAAACTTAATTTCAGAGAACATATTAATTATATTTGCGATATATTGTCATAAACGTTTTATTGTTTCATAACTCTTAGACAAAATTATGATTGTTAATATTTGCTAAATATTTTTTTCTCTTTTGTATATCTCCATATAAGCATGCACATTTTACTCTGGGGCCAGGTAAGTGAGTGTCACAGGGCATTCGTATTTCAGAAACAATTCGTACGACTAATATTTGGATTGGGTTACGTTCAGACTTGCAGGCAGACTTTTAAAGATAACGAAAACTGCGAAATCCACTCGTATCAGATGAGAAATAAAAATAACTTTCATATAAACCATTTCAAACAAGTTCAATATAAAAAATCATCAATTTATTCAGGATTATTCTTTTTTAACCTCCTGTCTTTTAGAGTAAAAAAATTGCTGATGTAAATAAATTTAAACTTAAATTGAAATCTTTTCTTATCCAAAATTGTTTTTAATAGAATATATCAGCCAGTGCTCGCAGTTTGTAAGCACGTAATTTATATCTGTACTAAATATATAGCACAAAAGTCCAATAAATAAATAGATACATAAAAACAAAGGTTTTTGAACAAAACCTATATTGTTAGGTCGATCTGTCCCGTTAGGTTAGCACAGGTTTGTCTATAAAAGTATTGTTAATGCCATAATTTGACTCGGTCGAAATTCAAATTTGAAATATGCGCACCCTCTAAAGTGGTTGGGATTGGGTTGCCTTTGTATGCCCCTGGACTTATCCCCACATGTTCGTGGCGTGTTTCTGGCATATTTTTTTTAAGTTTTTAATAGAATACACCTAGTAAATAAAATAAATTTCGCTACTTGTTCAATGTTATAGTATAGTCACTGCTACCAAGTAAATATATTTATTAACTTGTAAGTTTCAGGAAAAAGAAGGGCGAAAATAGTGAAAAGTAATATTGAACATTTTTATAGAATAACTAAGATATGAAACATCGCCGAAAAAATCTGATTCGTGATCAGCGGCCGAAATTCTACCGGTGTACCAAAAATTATAAAAATCGGCGATGCTAAGTGTAAGTAAATAATTAAGTTAGGAGAAAGGTAAAAAAATAAATAAATTAAATATAAAATAAGCGTTTCCGCAGGAACTTTTTTTAAGATCCACATTCAGAAGGCTTTATAGAGGTCAAAAAAAAAATGCTCTGAATGTATCACATTTCAGTTAATAAAAAGGTAAAAAGTAAATAAAATAAAAATTAGGAGTTTCTGCAGAGAAAAAGTTGCCCTATTACTTGTTTAAGTTAACTGACTAAAAGTGATTTTTGATTCATTACTTGGTAAATACTTTCATTATTGTTTCGTTTTACATTTGTTAAATAGATTTACTTATTATCATACTTATTTGTTTTCATTGGTTCTTCACAGATTGCGCCGCTTGTTTTTTAACTCTCAGAGTTCTATTAAAAGAAAAATTGTCATTTATCACCCTGATTTATTAGTGGATTGGCATCATATAAAACGATCTGCTACGCCATCAATCCAAAAGTATAAATATGTCTTTAAGTAATTTGTAAATACATAATATGTCAAAAATTATCTGTCTTTCATTCAATGTTTTTAGATTAAGTGTCAGAATTGCAGAGTAATCTATCTGATTTGATCAAATGCAAAGTTTAAATCTAATGTAACGCAAAATTTAATTTGAATGCTCTCCGAGGCTTGATGAGAATGACAATCAAAACCAACACAAAGATCTCTAACTCGCTCTATACTGTCAACAACTTGACCACCTATGCAATATTTATTTGGATTAGAATGTATCCTAGTAAATTAAATATATCAATTCCATTAATAGGGCGACATCATCCTTCAAACCTCAGGATGTTCCCCTGTATCTCCTTGTATGAGTTAGTGGAATTTAAAATTTTGAATATTTTCATTTACGAGTATAAAAAGATTAAATAGAAGAGAGGCAAGATGCCTATGAAATTAGATTTATATGATATTACTTTTATAAATTGTTGTCTACTAATTCAATAGAAATACAACCAGGACAACAAAGTATCTTCTATCCCATAAGCTAACAATTTGTCTATTAGGCAAAGCGCGTTGACTCTATTAAAAGCCTTAGATAAGTCAGTATACCACTCTTTAAAACTCTCGATATTACTCTTTCATCAGCAAAGAGATTTGTGGTCACAGGTATAATATTTTTGAATTTGTAAGTTAGAAAATTTGTAACCAAAGATTCAAATTTTGTTGATATAAGAAAATGAAATCGGGCAATAATTAGAGATTTCACTCATGTTGCCCTACTTTTTAAAAATAGGAGTAAGGCAAGAGGTTTTTTCCACAGCTCAGGAAATATCACCTAAGAGACTTGTTCTAAAGCCACAAAGGCCGACTTAAAAGAAATTAACAGTTTCTTTACGAACATGGGTGAAATTCCATCAGGACCTTCGTTGGTGTTAATTTGGCAAAGCTTAGCATATACAACAGATTCGATAGTGAATAAATATCAACTATATTCCTACGGGTACCGCAGTGAAGGAAAAGTGTCTTATGTGCAATGCCCTGCTGCTGAGCTAGTGTCATCATAAGACATTGAGGATGGCAACTTATCGATTATTTACTTTACCATTTTTGTACTTTGCAGCATTGCTTAGGTTTTATCCAGCGGAATCCAGAGTTATTTATGGAAAACCAGTCATATTGTGACAATTTAGTAATTGTAAGATAAAGTTAACTTATATATTCCCCAACACCATTCCCCCTTTTTGAAAAGGACCATATTATGTGACTGTTAAATCCTAAAGATGCTGCCGATGACATACAGGTCACAAATATCTTTAAAATCTTTTAAACCTTAGTCAACCAGTTGTTGCATCATCAATGTTTTTTAGTTTTATTAAGTAATATACCATCTAAGTTTAAATTTTTATTTTGTCACTTTACGTCTTGTCTCTTTTGTGACGGATTTTTCAGTTTAGCTCGCATGACTTAACTTGCTGTTTATCCAGTTTAAATGTCCCTTCTAGACAGCAGATAATTTTTGGATGATAATTCGTCAGAGCAAAGGACATTGTAGTTTTACTCTGGATTATTACTACAATAACTTCTATCTAATTTTGATAAATTTCTTTTACCTGGAACTTCCCTTAGTATGAATCTTCCCTTTTATTAGGAATAGTGTGAAATAAGACCCAATTTAGTTCAGCATATAGTCATTTAGTAACACATAAATACTATTTTCAAAGATTTTTATTGGGCGCCATTTTGTTGCATCATGTGATTCTAAACCATTTCTACCAATGCCACATTTGATTTTTGGGTATAATTTAAGAACAAATTGAATTCGTTTTTACACTGATTTTTTCTTAAGACCGCCATTTCATTCCGTCATCTTGAATTCATACCTGTTTATCCCTATATCACATTTAATGTTTGTGCAAAAATTCAAGTCAGTTGAATAAGATTTTCTTATGTTGATTTTTTTTAAAATTTTATTTGACCGTCATTTTGTTCTGCCATATTGAATTTATACCACTATTTTACCAGTTTATCTCTATATTACACTTAATGCTTGCACATAATTTGAAATAAATCTAATAATTAGCTTTTCAGGCTGATTTGTTAAATAGTTTATTAAACTGCCATTTTGGGTTCGTACCATAATGTTACTACCAGTTTATTTCTATGTAACCCTTGATTTTTGTGCAAAATTGGCTAATTAGTTTACTAATTTTGTTTTCATTTCACTAGGCCGTCATTTAGTTCTTCATACTGAATTTTTACCAAAATGTTAACAGGTCAACCACATATGACCCTTAATTTTTGAACAAAATTCGAATTCATTTGGGTTAGTAGTTTTTTTGTTATGCCGATAACTGACAGACAGACGGACGGATTTGAGAAAATATCTTTTTTGGCATCTAGGGATGCTAAACGTGAAGATATGTAAAGGTTTTTTTTCGCGATTACAAATATTTTATTTGGACACCATTTTGAATTTATACCACAATTTTACCAGATTATCTCTATATCACACTTAATTCTTTCACAAAATTTAAAATCAATCTAATAAGTAGATTTTTTTCAAAATTTTACCAGCTGAATCATACATAATACATGATTTTTGTGCAAAATTAATTAGTTTTGTAGTATTTTTTTTAATATTTCACTAGGTCGCCATGTTGTTCCGCCATATTGGATTTTTACCCAAATGTTACCAGGTCATCCCCATATGACCTTTCATTTTTGACCAAAATTTAATTATAATAAAATTACGGATAAGTAATATTTTAGTTATGTCGCGAATAAACAAACAGACCGACGGAATTGAGAAAACATATTTTTCGGCATCTAGGACCCTGAAACGTGAAGATCTGCAAAAATCTCTGAGGGTTATTTTTTGACAATTACAATACTTTCCTTCTACCAGGAAGTAAAAAATTGCTGTATAATGATGATAATAAAACTACGAAATTTCTATTAAATTAATATTTTTATTTTATAAATAACAGGACAATTTGCCCGAATTTTCTTCGTTGCTATAAAGGCATCAGTAGGTTCTATGTACAGAAATATTTAGAATACATAATAAAAATTTTTTTGACTATTTTCTTATTGACAATGATTGTCATGTAAATATTAGAACTGAACAATGTTTCACATATAATTCCTAAAATAACTTTTGTATGTAAAAAAAACTGTAAGATACATAACAAGTGAAATAAAAATATATTCAAGAAAAATTTAAAATTTCCAAATGAAAATGGGATTACTGTGTACAACTGTCGACCAAGGAAAGGGACTTTGGTAACCGCGAAGTGGTAAATAGCAGTTTACCAATGTCTTTAAAAATCGACAATCATACTTGGGTTAATAATAAAGTACAAATCACAAGAACGAGTTTACTTTCTAGATCAAGCTTACAGTATTTAAAACATATTTTATTTTTATTATAAATTTCAATAAATATTTGCTGTATTTTTCTTCAAGGCACTAAAGACAACTGCAATTTTAAAATGGACCTATCGTATAGCTTCAAAAAGCGTTCTTTCGGGGTTCAATGACTAGTTAACTTATTTTTTACTTGAAGTAAAATTAACATTAATATTAACATATTTTTACATAAGGAAACTAAATAAGTACGGATTTTTTGACAAAAAAATGTTTTTCACCTAAAAAAATGCTTATATAGATTTTGCCAGTAATTCCCTTTTCAATTTCTTCTTATTGCCATGTATAAAAGAAATTATTCCTATTTTTTAAGTAGTTAGTACTTTTTTACTGCGAATATTCACCACTTTCTTTATTAAAGAGTTTACCAGAGTTAACTAAAATTTTATAGTTAAAATTCTCAAATTTAAAAAACCTACACAAGTATAATTATATAAGTATGAAACTCTAAGTTTTTAACTGTAATTTTGTCTTTTATCTCTTATTTCTAGAACTAACTGAAAAAGAAATCATACTGGCAACCTCACTGTAACACAACATAAACCTAATCAAGATGAGGAAATTATGGTCCCTTCCTACGAAAAAGACTACAAGTCTTTTTTTTAAAGCACCAAATACATACATAGATTCTATAGAACCTTAAATGTACATCTCACTATCGAGTAGATGTAACATAAGGTATTTCATTTAACATCTAAAATATTCTCTTTTTTAAAGTATGCAATCAGTACGAGGCTCTAAATATTAATTTTTGCAGATATTTGGTGTAAAAGCATAGAAAAAAAGAAATAAATATCTTTTTTTTTTTCATCCATTTCTACACCAACTCTCGATATTGTAACAATCATCCAGTCTAATTTCCGAGACTGAACATTTTACAAAAATTATTCAACAATTGAATGTAGAGTACAAAAATACAAAAACCAAGGGGGACGGACTTTGACATTCATTTTTCTTAACCTTACGAATAATTCAGCCTTCATTGTGCACTGGCTAGATACAAATCGCAGTTTTTGCAGAAAAAGAACTGCAGAGAGTATCACTGTCTGTTTGCAACAATTAAACGTAAGCAACGTGAAATTTTCACCGTCTATCAATCCATGAATCTGTCAAATTTTAGTTCAAAAATTTGTTGAATAAAGAAAGATGAAATAAGTAATAGGCGCATTTTAATCAATAGTGTTTGTCTATATTGTTCAATATCTGTAAAGGCCACATTTATATTTATGCATTTTCTTCCTGACAATAGCTTACAAAAATCAGATTGAGGTCGAACACAGAGGGTTTTCTAAGATAAAATATTTCGAGTCCGCATAATTGTACCAATTACAAATTAAGACACTATGCATATTTTTATTTTATAACTGTTTATACACAGGAATATAAAAATATTATTGTTAAAGTAATTAATGTTTATAACAATTATAGCATGTTTTTCAATAATTATTTTTAAACCACCGATTTTTTGTTAATAAAAACTCTAAAAACAGCGGAAATAAATAGACAAAAAGTATTTCACAAAAGTATGTTGCAACATTTAATGCATCTTAAACAGTACCACCCTGCAGTCCCCATCCTCAAGATCAGATAGATTTTTGACAACAATTAAGATGTAATTATGCGCGTGCATCTGTGGATGTGGACGGGTTTACCACGCGTTCCACTTTAATATTTAGCGTAGCATCTATCGTCTCTGTTTCTCTCTCTAGCTTCTCCGAATGTGTTCTCTCTCTCCTTGTAGCAGACAGCACTATTCGCATCAATCACCTACATGGTGCCAACAAGACTTCCAACCAGCAAGGGCAAGAAGTTATCTCCCGTCTGGAATATCTGCTTCCCCATCCTTTAACGAAACTAATCCTGAAATGAGTAAAAAACAAAATATAAACCCAATTTTTTAGCAAGACCTTACCCACCATATATTAAATGCTTCGTGTGAAATGTTAAAATGCTAATTTCAATGCCAATTTATTTTTATTTTAAATTTTACACTAGAACCCCAATTATTTCAACTCATTGGTTTAGAAATCGAAAAATATTGATAACGTGACCGCCAATTTTTCTTCCCTTATCTTTGATTATTTTTAGTATTTTCCAACCTTAAATCTCCGGCAGGCAATGTGCCCGCCAAGTAAGGTTGTCAGACTTCCGGGATTATCCTGGAATTCGCCAGTATGTCCCGTGTCCTGGGATGTTAGAGAACTGTCCCGGAATTAGAGAATTGTAAATTATTCTTATTTTTCCTTATTAATTATCAAATGATGGACATAGTTTCTTTTGACATCTGTTTTTGATTGTTATAAAATTTGTTTTTTGTTGTACAAAGGGGAGACTTTTTTTAGTCATTAGTTGTTTTTGATTGCCTTTGCTCTGCGAGGCTGTCCCGAAAATTAAAGTAATGAATATGGCAACCCTGACGACTAGTTCTATTTTCATTCGGAGTAAAGAAAATACCCCTTCCTATCAAATATATGATAAAGATGGATATATTATGTAAGATGCCGGTTTACATTTTATAATAATTGTAAAATTCGTGGGCACACGTACAGATATCGGTTTTTTTTTACAGATATTGGAGTGGATTTTAGTTAAAGTTAAAGTAATGTTCTTTAAAAAAATATCTAAATTTTATATCATAATATTGGAATGTCCTTTTTCAATACATTCATTGTGTTTGAAACACAAAAAAAAATCAAAATAGGTAAACAAATTCTAAATTTCGATAATTTTGATTAAAAAAACTACAAGACCATGAAAAGAAAACTGTGAGTGGGTATTTTTGGAGATAGGGAGATTGTTGTAAAAAACCGATGCTAGATACAGGCTAGAGGGAACGAAATATATACTAATACAACGTTTGAGATTCTGGCCAATAAGGCAACTGGCAGAATTCTTTGAAAATTTATTCTGGAGAGGAAACGTAATTTTAAATAAATTGATTATTATACAGGGTGAACACTTTTCTTTGCCTTTGAGGGATATCTCTCTTACTAGCAACCATAGAGGGATGTGGTTTTCGTAACAGTAGTAATTTTTGTGTAAAACTGAAAATTGTGTAAGCAGAATTTTTATAGACCTTAATTTCTGACCTACAGGATAAAATTGAAAAGGTTGCAATTTGGGACACCCCTTATATCTCGGTTATAGTTTAACTTATGGGAAAGGACTAATACCGGCTTTTACACAGTTTTTCATGTAGAATCCAATACAGTACTCAGATGATGCAAACTGTCTGTTTGCAGATGCAAAGCTAAATTCTGTTTTTTTTAATGCGACACCAAGACTATGAACATTCTGTTGACGGCATTTTCAGTTTCACAAAAGTATCACAGTGTCGCGAAAACCTATCTCTCTATCATTATTACTAAGGAAGATACCCTGCAGAGTATCTTGGATTATCTGATGGTCAGATAATCGAACGAGTATTTTTGCTGCTTAGTTTTAATAAAAACATACAGTAGTGACAACATGATTCAAAATTTTAACGTAGCTTTAAAAAAAAAAACTGCTGTGCTCTAGTGCATATTGATACTAGGAAAATAACATAGATTACTAAAAATCGAAGAAATTGACCATATTTCTCAAAGAGACCTAGTTTTAATAACAATCGTAAAAGAGTAAATTACTGAGACCGAGATTTGGAGTATTTTTCTACGTTTGTTATAGATTGCTAATTTAATTATATTTCTCAATAATATACATTCCAAACAAATTTTATAAAGTATTGTGCTTTAGATATCTAGTTACATTTAGGAAAAGAATTCTTACCTAATGGAATTAGGATCTCCCACAGGTCCTTGTTGCCCCCCTGCAACTAACTGATCCCATCCGAACATTTGGGCCCCCCCGGGCGCGTGCACGCAGACGCAATGATCGGCTGGGACCCGGGTAGGCCATCCGGGGGGTTCAGCGGAGCCCCCTTCCAGGTACAGCGAGTCAACGAAAACCGGTTGATCCGACCGGTTGTAAAGCCATACGAAGCCGTCTGGTTCACGGGATAAAGTCACTCCTTAAAAAAAAAAGTTAATAATTCAGTTACTAAAATAACAAGGTTACTATTGCTACAAAATAAAGCTCCTGAGAGCGGAAAAAAGTACCAAAAATTTAAGTGGTGTAGTTTATATAAGAATGCATATCCAGGGCCGTGCCGTCCATAAGTAGAAAGTCGACAGCACTAGATCCCAAACGCGCCTTTATTTAAATTACGATCAAAAATATAAAATAAACGATTACAAAAGGTGACATATATTGTATATATTACCTATAAAACAAAAACCGAGGATTTTTTTAGGCGCACATCAATATTTGCACAAGGGCTTCAATTTAGGTTGGCGCGGCCCTGTCTATACCTTAAAAGATAAACGCTGAGTTGAATCGTTACCTAATCCTATCTTAGCCCTTGTTTTTTGACTAGCTTCGGTTGCCTTCGCGTTCTGGGGTCCAAGCGCTTCTAAACTGAGGCCATCGAGTCCATACGGTACATTTCCAAATACGTTCACATGACAAGGCTCCACGGGGAATAAAGGGCCCACCCTCTGCTGTAGTTCCCAATACGCCAACCTGCACCATTCTTGACGATTGGTTATTGCTGAATCTGAAATAAAGACACGAAACTATGAAAAATGTTTTTCCTGAGTCGTATGTTTGTATTGTTCATAAAATTGACGACTTGAAGTTCAAAAATCAGTAGGTCAAAATTTTTGGCAATTGACACATAATGGCTTTTTTGGGCAATATAAACCGGTTTGCAACAATAATTTGCCCTATTTTACAAAAATTCTTAGTACCTACGTTTTATTTCTTGTTGACCTATAATGATCTGAAAAATTTAACCCCCAAGGAAAGATTCAGTCATAGGAAATTTTCTTGAAATCTAAAAATGATCAAAATCTGTTAAGCCCTTTTTAAGAAAATTGTGATACCCAAATTTTATATTTACTAGTGCCCAAAGCGCGTAATTAAAAAACTAACAAAAAGTCTGGAGATATTGATGTTATATTGGTAACCTACCACATTGAAACGTGTAAATTTTGTTTTTGTCAGATTGACGAACAGTCAAACTTTTTGAACTTTTTCAAAAGACGTTTTTTTGCCACATAGTATGAAAAAAACGGACTTTTAAAAATCGTACTCCGCATCGCAAAAGGTTAATTTAAAAAAAAATAAATCAATTTGAAGAAAGACCTAAATATTAAAAGGGTCCATATTTTTGTTAAGAAGTTTATAATATTGTTTCTATTCTATGCTATATATTAAATAGAAATTACACTAAAAAATGTTAGTTATACGTAAGGTTAAATTGGGGCCAAGGAAACAATTTTCAGAGTTCAATAAATTGTGATGTTGTACTTTGACACGCTTCAAGGCATGTGAAAATGTGATATCAATTTCGAACTTTCCTGTAGCGCAATCACCGTGGCAACGTCGCCAGCCACTTGTCGGAATGCACGCTACGTCACGCGGCAACAGATCTGGCGGTAACGACGGCCTAGTAAGGTCGCGTTGATGATGTGGTGGCGCCGGAAATTCAACCATTATGTTTGCACGCTTTTTTTTCGGCGCACCGTCGCCTCGATAATACCTGCAAGCCGAATGCACCCATTTCACTGATTGTGCATAACGTATGATATAATTTCGATTTTAAATCGATGTGTAATACCCGATTACCCGCCGAATGAAGCAATAAATCGTATGATTTGTAGAAACAAGGCTATAAAACACATTTAGTATGCTCAACAATTGTATTATGAGAAATAATTAAATAACGTTCTGGATTAAAACTAAATTTAACTGCTACGTTCTATATAGGATCGGCGGTACTTTTAAGTAAAGTCTTATTTTTAATATAAACCGCTTCTCATTATATTAGGTTTTAGTAATCTCCATAGTGAATTTAAGGGTCTTTAGCCCCCAAAATGAAATCCCCTTGATGATATTTATATAAGTTCAAAAAATAAAGAGAAAAAATTAGGTTACTAGTTTAGTACCTTGTCCTTAGCTTAGCTCTCCCCCCCCCCCAAATCCAAGATCCGTCCCTTAAAAACAGACAAACCTTGCATGTCTGTATTTGAAGATAAAAAGGGAACCGAATGGAATCATTGACCCAAACATGGCCAGTAAGTAATTTCATTCCCCGGTACATGTAACTACTTTGTTTGCTACCTCTGTCCACATGTCCTGTCCGCTACTTCGGTCAGCGGAAAAGAGCCTCTTTATAACTGTCTTGTCTTCTAACATAGCCTGTCCTATCTCTACCTGAGGTCCACTCTGTACGTTGGCATAGCGGTCTGAAACCAGCCCCGCGATCAAGCCGCGCGAACGTTTCAAGACTTGACAAAAAGTTCATTTTAATGTCATTTTCCTTTTTTTTGTCTTTTTTTTAACGAAAATTACTACAGAAACGAAAAACTTAATCTAACATGTGAGAAGAACGAAGATGATATAAACTATCCGGATGAAACGTAACGTAGAAGTGTAGAATGTGGGGAAATATGTACAATTTGAAAATACTTTGACTTGCGTTATCTCTCTTTGCCGAACCCACTAGACAGCGTCAATACCCATAATATTGTGCTTAGTGCCTTCAACCACCTATATTATACGTCACGATATTATAAAATCTCCCTTTGTTTATTATATACATTTGAATATACATAATTGAATAAATATAACCCCAACTAAATGTAAAACATTTTTCAAGACCAGAATCAGCAGGAAACCGAGGCGGCATTTCCTCTTTGTATTGCCCAATTGATCCTCTGCGTAATGAAGCTTTTAGCACATTTGCCTTTAATTCGTCCACCTAGTTCAAGAATAACATGTTTTGTTTCACTGCCCACTGACCAAAAGTCTCTACAGTGAAAGGAATGAAACGGTCTTCATACATATTCCTTTTTTGAGATTCAGCTAGACAAGCAGCTATACCTAATTTAATTCATTAATTGATGTTTGTTTGATATTAGGATTCTGCTAAGGTATGTCTACATGTAGCATCCCAAAACACAGCTTTGCCTGACTTCCAAGGAGTCGATGTAGCATCCCAAAATAAAGCTTTGCGTGACTTCACCAGAGACTGCATACGCCACCAAGTCGCTCAAGAACTGCTAGAATTTCAGCTAAAGCAAGAGCTTTCTTGATAATTATCGTTAAGAATGTTGTTCATACACAGGCTGACCAATCCTTAAGGCAATGCAAATACGAAAAGCTGAGTTGTTTAAAAGATTCACAAGATTTCCAGATAGTAGGGCATTAAGCCAGACATTACTTTCTAGTTCCTGAAGAACAAGAAGACGAGCTTTACCTCGGAGCTTTAGCAATTACAAAGAATGCTCTTTCGTTTAGCACATAATCAACTCAAATTCTCTCTGACTGTTAGGTAAATGCGTATCCGAAATATTAATGATACATAGTTTTGCCCAAGAATTTAATGAATTTAGTAATTTGGAAGAGCACTAAATAACTTCTTTAGATCCTAAAAAAGTTGAATAACACAGATTCACGGTATCGCAAATTCCAAGGCCTCTCATTTTAGTAGGTAATGTGCATTGTCAGTAATCGTTATTGTCAGGGGTACAATTAGAAATTTTGTGTAATGTATTTTTAATAACCAAATCAAATTATTTAAGGTATTCATGTGCCCAACAAGAAGCACATCTGCGTAAAAAGCAAAATCGTGGAACTGCAAAAGAATAAAATATGGTGTATGTGAACTTAAATTACTCAAATTTTGTGAAAATTGTTTTAAAAAATTAATCTTTAAATCTAAAAATATTTTTATGGTTTTAGTTGAAAGAGCAAATCCAAGTAAATTTACAGAATATTTATCCAATTTTATCATTTCTGAAATTATATTTTTAAAATATTCAGAATTGAAAATTCACATTTTTGTAAGTAATTCATAATTTTTTGTAAATCATCTAGAACTACAGATGGATCACTGGTAATTGTTCTAGCATCAAGGTACCATAAATTAATTTCAGATTTTAAACTTTTTACAATAGGGTGTACTGCGAGGGAAAATAAAGGAGGCCCTGAAGGATCTCCTTCATAAATCGTGAACCGTTGACTCTAGAAAGTATTATCTTTATACTAAATTAAAAGCATTCAAAAATCAACTAAACTCAATATTACGTGTTGTATAAACCGTAGCTTCGGGACTACATTTGATAATGTTGAAATAAGATTTGTGCCAAGTTCGTCACAATCAACTCTTTAAGGTGCTAAGGCTTAAGAGAATCCAAACCGCCTGCGTATCCAGGCCTAAAAGAAAGAATTCTTTTGTTAATTTCGTTGTTCTGAACAGAGCAACATTCTTGATCTTCTGAAGGAAGTGGACAAGTTTTTCTAAGGGACTTATTTAAAGTTACCTTGTCCTTATTAGCTAACGAATCATTCGAACATAATAAACTTAGTGCTCCTTTAATGCCACCTTCGGATAATTTCAAATCCACTTTTTTTTCTTTTCAAAAACTTATTCTTATCGTCGACTTTCTTCTTTTGAGCGCCTTCTTAAAGCTTATTTCTCTCCCAAATATTTAATTGTTCTTTCACTAAAGAGGTCAAAGATGTGTTAGTTTGCTTTTTCGATTTTAAAGGAACTTTTAAAACATCATATCTAATAAAGAAAAAGTAATATCCATTCATTCACGCTGTTTTTACTTGAACATTTTAATAAAATATTCGTTACTTCCTCTGCAATATTGGGCCATTTAAGAACCAGAAAGTATAACCGATTTTAATGTAAAAAAAAGAAAGTTAATCACAAAGTGTTTACTTTCTCAACACAAGGTCATTTATGTTTTCGCTTTGTGTGTTGAGATAGAACTTTGTTGTCTATAAAAGTTTTCCTGCATATTTGGCATTCAAGATTTTGATTGCTTAATTCTTTTGATGTTTCTCTATTGTTTGGGTCATTGCATTGAGACTAACTCAAAAACGACTCGGTATTTTTATGAGAATTAGAACAATGAAAATAGCCCTTTAGAATTATTAAACTATCTATTACAAATGTAACAAACATATAAATTAAAAGCTATACTTGAAATTCTAATAAATTAAATGGCTTGACAAATTTTTAAATTCTAAAAAAAATCTACTGTAGGTTGTGAGAAGTCCTAAAAATAAATGTCAAAATTTAGTTTTAAAATCTCAGATAGAGCTAATCATTCCACAGATGTCCCATATGTACTATTTTTACTATTTGATTGCAATAATCTTCTTTATTTAAATCTTCATTAAGAATACAAATTTGTACGTCTAATTGATAGTAATTATCTATATAATCACCGGCAGAATGTCTTAAATTTTGATGATGATTTATATTACCATACAAAAATTTGCTTAGGGATCGGAATTAAAATTTCCCATCTCAAACGATTCTTACATTTTTAAAGGATGATATCAATTTTTATATAAGTAAGGTTGATACAATTTGACGTAGCACATAAGCATCGGACATCTTTTTTTTTTAATTAAGTGAATAAAAACTCAGTTTCCATAGACGATGCATTCAATGTAAAATAAATTAATCCCCAAAATGTATTCACCGACAAATTTCCGGGTAGTATAACGCCCGTCACCGAGGCTGTTGGCATCGCACAGCGCCCAGAGTTGCCAGACTGCGGCTAGTTAAATTCCTTTATAAGTAAGCATAATATTTGTATTGTATTTCTGAACAAGTACATGGTTCTGGCAACCAACCACATACGTGAAAATTCTTAGAGTGCCTTCGACTGCCTATATACGTCATCATACGTCTCTATTGATCGGTTATATAGAACCTAAGACAGATAATACTTTATATGCATTCAATGTAAAATAAATTAATCCCTAAATGGATTCCAACTTTATCTTGAACCCGTATAGGTGGAATTCATCTAGAGACTTCCCTCTCACGGGGCGACGGTGTTAACCTCGCGCAGCGCCCAGATTTACCAGACTGCGGCTAGAGATGTTATAAAAAGACCTAAATCCATTTTAACACTTAATAGCGACATATTTATGTTTATTTATTACTAACTTCTTTTTTGGCTACACATAATTGTTTAACTCTAGTTAGTTGAGTTTCAATTATTCTACAGACGGATTAGCTACAATAATATCTAAGCTTCCTCAATAGACAAAATTTTAAGTTATTTGCTTAAATGCTAGTTGAAATATTCTCGCAATCTTTGACTTAAATATTAGTGTTATCACATTTTAAATCATTTTAATGCTAAAGCAGACACAAATAATGAAAACTGGAATAACCCGGCATATGACTTAAGCATATTATTCCCTGGTGACTAAATTTATATACACAGTTTAATTTTGTCACTTGCCTTAAATCTTTCACTTCCTTATCACTGATATGATTATTAATCATTTTTCATGCATGTTGTCCACTAGGTCTAGTAAAAAAGTCACCACCGAGAAAATAAAAAAATATATGAATTATTATGAAGATGACAGAATGACCGTAAGTGAAGGCCCGGAATTAGGCGCCAGCAAAGCAATCTGCGAAACAAATCGAGGAATATTTCCTCCGTTTCTTCCGACAAGTGTTTTACCATACAAACTTAAAATTGGGAGAAATTTTTCTAAAAACTGCAATATGGAAAATTGATATTGTATGGATACTAATGGATTCTAGAATTGAACTGAAGGATCTCCTTGTTTTCGGGGTCGTTATTTATTTTTTTTTTTGATCTGGTCTAACATATAAACATGACAACATCGAAAATAAATCATCATGACACAAGTATTTTCATATTTACAAAAGTAAAATAGGAACAGATAAGCGGTATCCTTGACTTAGACAAGGTCCCCTAAAAATAAATTCAGGAGATTTTCATACAATAAAACTCCTCGTACCTATCGACTTTCGATGATACCAGCAGTAGTAAGTAATCTGATAATTTAGGATGATTTGCTAATTATTGGCGGACGCCCTGCAAAGTTTACGCTTTTCCGATTTACTACTGACAACATAATTTTTAATTCGCTTCTATGTTTTTTGGTGGTATACGTGATAACAGTCAGGTGAGTAGGCCATTTCGTGGGGCGCATGAGCAATAATTATTCTGCGATCAGCATGACGCTGGTGTTTGGAATGTAAGACTTGACTGAATTAAATCGGTCTATACCGGCCGGCAAAACATAATTTTTACTTTTTATCTAATGTTTATTATATGAATACCTGCTGGCAAGAAATAAATATAAAGTGCTGGAACTCTGAAACGTATAATGGTTATTTTTAAACTTAAAAATCTGGAAAAATTAAAAAGATATTACGGTTTTCGACAAATGAGAGATCGTTTTATGGTTTATAAGTGCTTTCAATTGGATTTCGATTTAGCGATCATTTTTTCAAATTTCATGTTTGCCCCATTTTTGAAAAAACAATTTTTGTGATTTTTATTGATTGTGGGGGAATCAGTAGGTCAACAGTAAAAACTAATTTGAAGGGTTTTTGAATAATTGTCGTAGTTTCAGAAAAATAAAAATTTAACTAAAAATCAACTTTTTCGTATATCAGCCACCTGTATATGACTAACACTTAAAAATAATAAAAATAAATAATCAAACTCGTTTCGGTGTTTTAATTCAATGTTTCCTTTATATAGAGTTTTTTTCTGGAGGGATATAAATTAAGGAAATGA
Source organism: Kuschelorhynchus macadamiae (assembly GCA_030620095.1). Classification (NCBI taxonomy): domain Eukaryota; kingdom Metazoa; phylum Arthropoda; class Insecta; order Coleoptera; family Curculionidae; genus Kuschelorhynchus; species Kuschelorhynchus macadamiae. The sequence goes on from JAUTXW010001616.1 coordinate 183,874, forward strand.
GGTCAAGGTTAGAAAATGTATCTTAAAGAGCAGTAAAACCATGTTTTTGTTACATCCTGTTTAATTTTGATTTAAGCATTTAAACAATATATTAATGCTCTTGTAATAACTAATTTTGGCAGCCATTTTGAATAAGGGCTATTCAGATACAGGCTGCTGATATCCAAAAAAGTGGACGTTTAGTAAAATTTTAATTTTTCTGATACTAGGACAATAAAATTATTCTAAAACCTTTTGAAATCGTCTTTTTAAAAGTGGGACAAACACGAAATTTGAAAAAATTGCACTGTATTTATGAATTAGCATCGCTACATCGAAATCCAATTCAAACCATAGTGGTATTTTATTTGTCGAAATCCGCACTTAAAAATCTTTTAAATTTTTCGAGATATTTAAGTTTAAAAATAGCCCAAAAATTTCCATTAAGCGTTTCAAAGTTCCAGCAGTAGTTTAAATTCAACACCAAATAACTTACACAATAGCAATAAAAATAAACAATGGGCAAATCTCTCTATATGTAAACTACCATTACACACTCTGTATAACCTATATACATTTTTTCCAATACCCATAAGCCGGAACTGAAGCCATTTCAAATGAAACTTTTACACATTTAGGATGTCCCGAAATTATAGGTTAATATTTTCAAAGCAATCTGTATTTTAAAAGAAGACATGTAAATATTGATCAAAAATTAATTCGTTATGGGGCTACAGCCCCGAGAAGGAGCCTTTTAGAAGATGGTTTTTCCTAAATATGTTCGAAACTTTTAAAGACTAGATTATGAAATTTTGGTGTTTTGGTAACTTTTATACGCTGAGGCAACCCCTGAACTCAAAAATAGTAATACTAAAGCATGGGCGTCCCGAATGGAAGGGGTGAAAGAATAGTCGTAACTTTTTAACTTTACATTACATAATTTCGTTTCTACTTTGAACAAAATTGTGTGTTTTACGCAGAAAAATGTTAGGGCGATTTTTCCTGCTCCCTCTCCCATTCGAGACGAACCTGACTTAGTATTGATATTTTCGACTTCAGGATTCGACTCGGTGTATAAAAGTAACTAAAATACCTATATTTTATAATCTAATCTTTAAACGTTTTGGGCTGTAGCCCCCTAACGAAGTAATTTTCGATATATGTTTACGTGACATTTTAATCCTCTTTTGTGACATAATAAATTATTAAATTAATTAAAAATATTAACCCTTAATTTCGGGACTTCCTGTAATACATTTTAAATACAAACGATGTAGGATTTAGGCCGAGATTTAGCCTCTATGATTCGTATCATATTAAACGAACCAGCTTCCCAAAATAGAGACAAAATAGGTTTTGTAACGTCGGTATTTCGAAAATCCTTGAATTAAGGTAAGTAATGTAATAAAACATATGCACGATCCTCTTTTAAAAATCTGACATGATTCACGGCTAAGATTTTTAAACTACTCTTTATAATAAATTACATCTGAATAATATTAAATACATATATTATCAACCGAAGAACTCAGTCCTATTTCTTAACAGTTTAAATGTCAAAGAACTTAGAAGAACTAGCAACTGCATACAGAACTGCATGTCGAAAACTTTACAGTTTGCTCATATGTAACATATTTTTTAAATTAAGAAGTATATCATTATTTGTCTTGCAAATTGTATTTGTTTTATTAAGAATAACGTATAGTCCAGCCACCAGAGATAATTTTGGAGGCTGACAAAGGAATCATATAAGTAATTGTGTACTTTTTTCACTAATACCTCGCGAGGAGTTGTTTAAGAATGTATAACACGTAGGCCGCCAGATTCTTACTTAAAAAAGGCATTCATGTTTTTTTCTGCAGTGCTCATAGTTTTTGGGGAAAATTGAGTTTAAAAAAAAAATAGTTTTTTGAGGTTATGTTACGTCTTCTTACAAACGCAGTTTGATTTTTCTTTGGCCACTTTTTTTTGTGAACCAGACGGCCTACGTGTAAGCACATTCTTAAACAGCCTCCTCAAGAGGTACCATTTGCAAAAAAAAATTAGTACTCTTTAATATTTCCCACATCCCCCACCTTCTGATTGCTGGCCTAGTATGTTGTATATAATATATAACACTATTGAACATAGAAACCCTAGTGTATTTTTTGTTTTTAAATGTTTTTCTTATTTACCTTGATTTTGGACTGAATTGATTTTTTATATTAGTGAAATTAAGTACTTATTTTAACTATTTCTTTATATTTTTTTCTTGGTTCGGTATTTTATTTGTAAATATTCTAATTTAAAATAAAATTAATCATGTTACTTTTAATTGTCTTGAATAAAAAGATGCTTTCATTTCCGATAAATGTTAATCAGTCAGTAGCGTATTCAGAGAGCAAGAGTAAGGGGTGACCAAAACAAGACCATTTGAATTTCTCTGAAAAACTTTTATTCAACTATTGTCATGAAAAAATACATTTTATCAGGTATAATAAATATGAATGTAGCATCAAACATCAAATATTAAGCCAGAAAAACGGAATAAGAAAAACTGAAGTTAAAAACCGTTAATTGTTTTTACCTAGAACTACCTTCATAACGAAATTCTATTTTTTTTAGTCTAAAATTATTCTAATTCTTCTTATGATCATGTTTAAGAGCTATTTTAGAAGGGAATTACTTTGCACAAGATTCCAGTTTTTTGGTAATGAGCTTTTTTAGTAGTGTACACTAAATAAACAAATATTTAAAATGATCCCATTTTCCCTGATAAAATAGAAATTTTCATGAGGGTTTCGGGTAAGTGGTAAAAAAAACAGGTAAAGCCCATTTCCGGAAACTTCCACCGTAATGCTACTTTTCTTTTATAAAAAAGATACAATTTTCATTGATATATATTAGGTATTATTACATGTGAACCTTTTACCATCATTTGCTCTTTTTTTATAGAAAAATAGGAATTTCCTGCGAGGGAAGTGCCGGCAGACAATTATTTTAAATTATCGCGTTACAAAAATCAGGTCAATTTTCTTTCTAGAAGCCATTCAAAATACAATAAACTAATTAATTTTAGGAGGTTAATACAAACAATTAGTCTATTAATTCACCCTCACTAAACCAAAGATAACATCTCTGTAGTGGGTATCCAGTTTTCTTTAAAATTTATTAATCCTGAAAGCACTGAAAATAATTCCCATGTACTGAAAGTAACGTAACAACAATCAAGAGGTGAGTTAGTGTCCTGGCTTGAATTCAAAGAGCATTCGCGCGGTTAAAATAATACAATAAACCGAATAAAATATTTCTGAGAATTCAATTGATGTGACAACTCTTATTAATTGTCGGACATTATTCTAAATTCCTTTCTACTTTTTAGCATTTGAGTAATATCTTTGTCACCAATTAATAGTAGACATGTTTAGGTCTTTCTGGAACCAAAATACAATGCCGACTGTTTCTAAAAAATGTATATGATTTTTTTATAGATTTCACTTTTGCTTTCTTATTTCTCTCACATTTCAATAAAATGTTTAAGTTCAAGCTAAAACCAAATATAACTTTTTGGAAGAGATATTGCGATACTGCTAAGACTCTCTATTATTAACAGAAACATTTTCCAACTGATATTAATGGCCCCATTATACCAGATATCAGACATATATTTATTAACATTTTGGTTAACCATACCCGTATTTATAAAATTTATGATCGGTTTGATATGCCAGACTTGACTTTGCGTCGTTTCTTGTTAGATGTTAGAATGACACAGAACGGCCAAGAGAGAATACCAGGTCTGTTTGCGATTTCTTATTGCTTGTGACTTGCACGTGCCCTCTTAATACTTTAAGACTTAATTAAATATTTCTTTTACTAATATATCCTGTCATCTATTGACAGATACAGTTGTAACAGTATAATATATAATGCGGCACAAAAACTTCATCTCTCTGTAAAACTTAGTGGTGTCAATCTACCGGAAATAAAAACTGCTCTTCTTCTCGGATTTTTTTATATCAAATGTTGATGGGGTCACAAAGGATGGAAATCCTGAGTTTTTGCATTGCACAACAACTTTTTTTTTACTTTTGTAGGAAACATGACGTTTTTAACATTTTTTTTTTAACGAAGACATAAACATAGGCATTTGTATTGGTCCGATCGAAATCAACACAAAAACAATTTTCTCTTTTTAAAATTTCCCATAAAACACTGTACTGGTTCAGAACAAGACCCTAAATCTGCAACCAAATCCGCCAATTACACCAATTTAGAGTGTGCTCATATTTCAAATCTGATTTTCGATCATTTGAGGTGTGATTGTATAGCTTTAATGATGGTTTTATCGACGAACCTAACGGTAACGGGACAGATCCACCTAACAGCATAGGTTTTGTTAAAAAAAATCCTTGTATCTACAAATTGTACACTGAAGATTCAACAAAACTTGTTTTTGCTTCTTCTAAATAAACGACAACCAATAGGAAGCGCACATCGAACAATATGTGTTGTGATTGGCGGGTTTGGTTGCACTTTAAGGGGCTTATTGTTTCAGATGTCTATGTCTAATGCATAACCTACAAAACAGCAAAAGCCTAAAGGATTTTGATACAAAACTTTTGGAAAGATACTGCTAATGGCACCTAATAAGCGTACCAAATTGTAGGTATTTGTATCTAATAGAACAGTTAAAAAACAAACCAATTGGAAAATTGAATCCGTTTGTTAGTTTTTGTGCAAACCGGACAAAATTAGTGTTTTATTTTTTTAAATGTATGTAAAATGTAATCAAAATTGACAATGACAATAGGTAAACATAAACCCCCGTATTCACTAAAAAGGTTTAAGAGATAGACCAGGTCTAGTTGCCATGGTACTTAAAACTCTTAGTTCACCAGTTATGTTTCGCTTATGTCACCATCATTTTGTAATTGTGACATGTAGAAAAATTATTTGTTAATTTCTAGCTTATGTCATTTTAAACCTATAATTGTCAAGTTAGACCTGGTCTAAATTTAAACCTCTTTAGTGAATACGGGTGAAAATGATTATTTGGAAAGAGGTTTAAATATAAAATACAGAATTGCTTTGTCTTCACCGGAAACTTTTACCCCCGTATTCACTAAAAAGGTTTAAGAGTTAAATCAGGTCTAGTTGCCATGGTACTTAAAACTCTTAGTTCGCTAGTTATGTTTCGCTTAGGTCACTTTCATTTTATAATTGCGATATTTAGAAAAATTATTTGATCAATTGTTGAAAATGTCATCTTAAACCTATAACTGTCAAGTTAGACCTGATCTAAATTTAAACCTCTTTAGTGAATACGGGTGTTAATGTTATTCGGAGATAAAATTACATGTTTCACATGGTTTCACTCAGCTACGCTTTGGCTATGAAACACAGCCGCGGCATTTTTCTGCCTGGTAAAACAAATTTAAAAAATAAAACATACAACTTGGCCGGTTTGCACAAAAACTACTGACCATTTCATTTTCAAATTGAATTGCATACAAAGATCTAAAATTTGACATGTTTATTATTAGCGACCACTTGTAGTATCTTTTCACATGTTTATATCAAAATCCATTACTACAAGTAAAACTATGAAGAAAATTTAAACTGTTATTATATTACGTGGTTTTTGTTATTTTGTACGTTATATTATTGGACATAAGACATCTGAAACTAGCGCAATTTTGCCAGAAATTTGAAAACGAAGATATTGTTTTTTTTTTATTTCCATCGAGTCAAAAAGACGCAATTTTTCTGCAAAAGTAAAAAAATGTAGCTTCCGGTTGTAAACAAATTAATCCATGACAGACAACACAAATTTACTCTTTATCAAAAGTGCACGGAAAATCGCATACTTCTGGATTATAAATCAAACAGATCTAAGGAATTTTATAGTGAATATATACAGATAGTTTTTGTTGATTTTCTGTTCTTGTGATATTCCCAAATATTTATCTAAGTGTATATTCCCATAATTCTAAATATGTATTTTCTTTTAATAATATCAAAATGGCCAGTGTGAAACTTTGCAAGCCACCCTGGTATTTTCATGTTTACTTCGAACTCATTTTCTTAGAATAATAATTAATAAGATATTTTAATTAATTATATGCGATCCCGCGGCGGTGTCCTTTTGAAATGACACCAAGTGTTATCGACAATAGTCGATAAAATGCCATTTTGTTTAAAATTTAATAAATTACATTGAAGTAATACGGGTTGCTTTACAGTTCTGAGTTACGGAATTTGTTACTAAACTCAATAATTATATTTTATTTACTTTTTTTTGTTTTATTGCTATAAAATTAAACATCTATCACTCGGTTCTCAATTTAGCTTACGTTTTGAAAATGCCGACAGTATGATAAGAACAAGGTTAAGTTGAATGCAATAAAAATAAACCAGATTTTTGTAAAAACATTAATTTTGTTCTGTTTAGAAACTGATGTTTATTTAAATACACACTTTTCTTTTCATACATCATATGTTAGGTTTTACTCCGTGTACTGGATATACTCATTAACCAAGAGTTGAACTAAGAGGAAGTCACACAGAACGCGGCAACATATTGTAAAATCAAACGACAGAGTCATGCGAAAACGACAAAATGCCATAAAAACCATATAAAATGTAAGCAAAACTTATGGTGCAGTGTTTTCCGCGATCTATTTTTATTCGGAGTATGGCGCCGGTCCGCCATCAATTTGCATCTGTAATAGTAAACAGAATTGTTTTATAGACGTAAATTTGCCATCTTGTTAGTTTTATTAACGGTAGGACGTTATACAACGTGTTTATTTTCTTTCGTCTAATACACCGTTGTATGCTTGAAATCATTAATAACACTATGGGGTGCGTTGTCAAGAAAATCCAGCACCCGGGCTGCATTTAAACAAACGGGTATATAACTGGGCAATAGTAAACCATTAAGAGTGGAGCATTGTTCCACAATGTTGAACAGTGCCCAAATGCAGGCTGAAATGTTTTACATACTATAGCGGGCAAGGAGTTCCCAATTAAGCCACACAATGTTAAACATTGTCCACCAAATCAAGGTTGCAATGGTGTATGTTAGGTATTTTTATTTTAGCGCACTAATGCCAAAACATGTATGTTTTATTATTATTATTATCTCGACTTGTTGTCTCACAGTATTCCTGTAGTTGTATTTTAAACTGACGGGATTATAGCAAGTCAGTAGAAAAAAAATAAAAAAAACAAAAAAAAGGAAATGGAAAAAAACTATTGTGTATAAAGAAATGATCTAACGATGCTATATGTTTTCAAAATGACCGATTTCTGGATGTTGCTATGAATGTCCGCATTAAGTCCTAATTGACCCAAATGCGGTGTAAACGTTGTTGGGGTGAGACCTGTTACTGATATGACGAGAGGAATAATGATGACTCTTTCCTGTTTCCACAGCCTTTTTACTTCCATTGCCAAGTCAGTGTATTTGGCGATCTTGTCACTGTCACAGTAGAGCTGTTTTCAGTCTTCGTTTTCAAGTATGGATGTTGGTGGATAATGGTAGCAAGGGTCTGGATTTTCTGTTAGTTTGTATGTTGTGGCTAATGCTTGATGAACGACCTTGGCTGCTGAGTTGTGTCTCGCGGTGTATTCAGTTCCGGCTATTATTCTACATCCACTCATTATGTGACCGATCGTTTCTCTCTGCTCGTGACATCTCCTGCACCTGTCGTCTTCAATGGTTGTGTCCTTGATGATGTGTTTCCGGTAGTTTCTGGTTGCTATGACTTTGTCCTGGATGGCAAGCAGCACGCCTTCTGTTTCGGGGAACAGCTACCCTTCTTGTAACCACGTATATGAAAGCTTTTTATGTATGTGGTCTTGCTTTATGTGGTATCTGTGTCTTCCGTGAAGTTTTTTTTCAGACGAGGTGTTCATCTTTTCTAGTCGTGATTGGATGTGACTTGTCTGCCTTCACTATTGCCTTGTAGAGCTTAGTTTGTTTGTTGTGGAAGAATTTTCTGAGCTCGTAAATTGGTTTTTTATTTAGCGATTGTATATCTACAATTCCCCTCCCTCCTTCTTTTCTCTCGACGGAGAGTCTTTCCTTGCATGCGTTGGGATGTAACTTCCTGTGTTTAGTGAATTCAGAGCGAATGAGAATGTGAATGTTTTATGTCTGTGTGTGACCATTTAATGATACCAAATGAATACGTAAGAATAGGTATGGTGAAGGTGTTAATAGCTTTCGTTAGATTTCTGGAGTTCAGTTTTGTTTTTACTAATTTTGTGAGTCTGGTTTTAAATTCCGTCTTGAGCTCTAATTTAATATGAGTGTGGTTAATTTTGGTGCTTTGATAGAAGCCTAGGTATAAGTTTGTTTCTTCTTTGTCTTCTCTGTCCCTTGTTGATATGAAGTAGCTTGCATTTACTTATACCAAATTCCATGTTGATGTCCAGGGTAAACGTTTCTGTGGTTTTAAGGAGTTTCAGCTGTGTTTTGTGCTTGCGTATAATTTTATGACATCCATGTACAAGAGATGGTTTATTTTGTGTAGATTATTTTTCTGGTGTTTAATTTGGAATCCAAAGTTTGTGTTATTCAGTGTGTTTGAGAGTGGATTGAGACAGAGGCAGAACCAAAAAGTGCTGAGTGAATCTCCCTGGAACATACCTCGTCTGATATAGATCTTTTCCGTTTCGATGTGTTCTTTTTGTGTTCTCAGGTTGATTTTAGTTTTCCAGGTACTCATGATTCGCGTAACAAATTGCCTGATGTTTTTATTGACTTTGTATATTTTTAGCACTCTAGTTAGCCATCTGTGGGATATCGAAACAGAGGCTTTTTTATAATCTATGTAACCAGTATGAAGGTTTCTATAATTTTTCCTGGTTGGTTCCATGATGACGCTGTCTATAATTAGCTGCTCCCTGCATCCTCGGTGGTTTTTCCTGCCCCCTTTTTGATCTTCCGTTAGAATGTTTTTGTGTGCTAGATGTTGTTCTATTCTCCTGGTAATTGTGGCTGTGATGATCTTATATAGGGTTGGAAGGCACCTAATAGGTCGGTAATTTGACGGGTTTTTATTGTTTGAGTTTTTGGGTTTAAGGTATGTTATTCCTTGGGTGAGAAAACTGGGGAGTGTGCTAGGTTTTAAAATAATTTCATTAATTTGGCAAGTGAGAACTTCATGTGTGGAGGTAAACTATTATTATTATTATTATTATTATATAAAACCAAGAAAGTTGAAAGAAAATAGTTAATGGAAAATAAAATTATTTCGTATTTGAAACTAGTTGAACTTGTAACAGAGCTTAAGAGAATAATTGTAATGTACTTCCAGCTATGAATGTTTTGAACACGTAGAAACAACTAGATATTAATATCCTTTACTATGTGATTTATCATTAGATTTATTATTTTTAACAGCAGCAGATAAATTTCTTTTTGGTTTTCGGTATGCCCTTAGGTATTCACCTTAGGCTGACCACGAAACTGAAACCTACGATTAAAACGGCATGGCAACAATCCGACCAAAGTGTCAGGATCGATTTATATTTTTCTACAGTTACCGTACGTCAACTTGTTTGAATGCAATTTAATGTAAAAAACATTCATACCTGGATTTGTGCACTGTTGAAAATTGTGTTGCTGACTTCGTCACTCCTTTCTCATTGGTTTACTATTTGAAAAGAACCAATCAAATTTTAACAGGTGCCGAATTGTATGCTGGAATTTTTTAAATGCACCCAGGATGAGTATTTCTCAGCCTTGACATATAATTTTCAACTGTTGTAATGGATCGTTTCTAAGCCCAAATTTTATTAATTATTAAAAATGAATACTGCCGAAAAAAATCGAATTGAACTCCGAGATTTTTGCAGATTTTTATGTTTTAGGATCCCTTTGGATACTCTTTTCGGACTCAAATACTTGTTTTCTCGTTTCTGTTGGTTCAACGGTGTATGTGTTCAGATACAATATGGCGAAACAAAATGACAACCTAATATGATACTAAAAAATCGACAAAGCCTTACTCCCCATACCCTTTCTTTTATTAAGCAAAATGAAAGATAAAACATTTTATTTCATTCTAAATATAAAAATTATAGAAATAAAGCTTCGTTTCGTACCAAAATTTTATTAGTGTATCACTGTATCACACTTAAATTTTTGTACAAAATTTGTCAACTGAGTAAGGTTTTTTTACATCGATTTTTTAAACATTTTATTTAGCGGCCGTTTTGTTCCGCCATTTTGTCGTCGTACCAAAATTTGACCAGTTTATCTCTGTGTATTCTAAACTATCCGAGTTTCGATTTTGAAACTTAAGCATATGTTTAAGCTACCAATACTTCAAAATACCACCTAAAAAAACAACACCTTGTATAACAATTTTTTAAAATATTCGTATTAAATTATCAAAGTATCAAATTAGGATGAGAATCATAACAAAGCATTTTCTAATATGGGAATATTAATTTGCTGCAGTTTAAATACTAAAAGGGTCCTTCGATACCGATGTGTTACATACATTTGAGACAAAATTTTGTTCTTCTATATTTTGAACTGTTCTAAACTAGTTCATGTATTTTTTCAAACTAACAACGGCATTTAAATGACACGCATTTAAAAAAATACGGGATATTCCAGGCCCGGATTAAAGAAATTTAATGTAATTATAAACTTTTACCCGATTTGCTTACTTTTTGAACATACACTTGTTAACACTTATTATCAACCAATATTTTTCTAAAATAGTTTTCTACAATAAAAACATTGTGCTGTTATGTAACAAACTGATGTTTCATTCAATTTTTAAACTCTTTAAATTCAGGTAGACTTACTTAGCCCATTATACAGGATAAAAAGTAATATTTTACTTTCTAGCTTTTAACTTATTTTCAAAATGGCCTCCGGTTGCTTGTTAGCATTTTCTATCCCATAGAGTTAAATGAGAAGTTGATTTCCTTATTACATCTTGATTGTTTTTAATTCTTGAAACATAATATTATTTTTTTGTAATAGTTGCTCACTGTTAATAATGTTAACGTATATACACAAATACTTTTGAAAAAGTCTGATGATTTGGAAGTCTACGTTTCTATCACAGAAATAGAAAACGAAAATAATAACAGCGTACTCTTCTTTAGAAAACTGATGTGGCGTTTTGGAATTGTTTGGATTTACTGGACCAAATTTATAATTATCAATAATACGATCTAGAACTGAATATTATGACGAACATATTGAATTAAATTCATAATACGTAATACAGCAAAGATCACCATTGACCTTGTATAATAGGCTAAGTAAGTTTACCTGAATTTAAATGGTTTAAAAGTGGAATAAAACATCAATTTGTTATACCACAGCACAATGTTTTTGTTGTAGAAAACTGTTTTAGAAACATATTGGTTGATATTAAGGGTTAAATAACATGTTCTCTAGTCCGGACTTATGGTACTATGTTTTTTAATGGGTGTCATTTAAATGCAAAAGTTAAAAATACTTCAGGTAGTTTAGAAATTAGAGAAGAATAAAATTTTGACTCAAATTTATGTAACACCCTGTATATCCATATCGAAGGGCTCTCTTAGTACTTAATTAAACTGTGGCAAATTAATATCCCCATACTAGAAAAATCGTTTCTCCCATATTATATTTATTTATAGGATTACAAAGTGCGGTTGGTATACGAATTTTAATTGGTGCAATTCGACTTCAATAATCTTATTGATTTAGATTCAATCTTTGGACCCCTGTTCGGCGAAAAATGTCATTACACGATCCCGACCTCCAAAATATTCGGCAAAGAATCCGGCGTCATGGATTCCATCAATCGCCAGGCGCCGCGGTGGACGTCGGACGGCGTCGTTGAATGACCCAATCGCTAATTTTAACGATTGGCAACCAGACCGATGCTATACCAGGAATCGAGGTGTTTGCTTCGACTGCCGTAGCCAATTTTTTGGAAAAAAATCGCGACACTGCTGCTGGTTTGTCAACACGCGCGTATCTTTCCACAGGCTATTGTTATTATGCTTTGGATTTAAGCACTAATTCGTTTTGGATTATAATGAATTAATTAGTTGCGATGAATAATAGCACAAATAATATTAAGCTAAACTATTAAATATGTGGGCTATATTTTCGGACTTAAAAGTTCAGTTCGACAAAAAAAAATCGGTATATTTCCTTTACCCGGAACTTCCCTCGTTATGAATATTTCCATTTATTAAGTAAAGCGAAGTCTGATTTAATTTAGTTTCGCACGTAGTTATTTAGGAACGGATATATACTGTGTTTTCAAACATTTTTATTGGGAGCCATTTTCTTCCACCATATTGGATTCGTATCAATATTTTACCAGTTTCTGCTATTCCACACTGATTTTAATAAAATTTTATTAGACCGCCATTTTGTTTCATCAAGTTGAATTCATACCAAAATTTTTGTGCAAAATTCAATTTAACTTAATAATAAATAAATACGTTGTTTTTGTTAAATATTTTATCTGACCGGCATTTTGTTCCGCCATCTTGAATTCGTACCAAAATTTTACCAATTTATCTCTATATTATTTTTGCAGAAAATTTAAAATCACCCTAATACCTGTCTGATTTTTTAAATATTTTATTAGGCAGTCATTTTCTTTTGCCATCTTGGATGCTAAATTGGATGATTCGTTTTTTTAGTAAAACTCTTTTTAACACTTCACGGCCGCCATATTGGACTTGTACCAAAATATTACCAGGTTACCTCCATATGACTCTGAATATTTAACAATAATTTGAAGTCAATCTTGTTAAGTAATTTCGTCGAACTGACAGGCAGACAGACCAAAGGAATCGAAAAAACATGTTTTTTTGGCTTCTAGGGACCCTAAAACGTGAAGATATGTAAAAACCCTTTTACGAAGGAAGCGAAAATTGAAATTACAAACAAAATAATTATAAACACTGTTATCAGTTAACGAGAGAAGTTCTAGGTAAAGGCGAATTTACCGATTTTTACTTATCTCATAAAATGAAAGTATTGTAACCGTTTAAAAATCATCATCCGAAGGTTTTTACGAATCTTCACGTTTTAGGGTCCCTAGATGCCTAAAAAACTTGTTTCCTAATTGAATTGTGGTAAAAAATTAAGGGTAATAAGGTAACATTTGGGCTCGCATTTGGGTAAAAATCCAATATGACGAAACAAAATGGCAACCTAGCGGAATATTAAAACAATTACTACTAAAAACTACTTATCCAATTTACCTGAAATTTTGCACAAAAATCAAGTAGTACGTAGGAATCAACTGGCAAAATGTTGGTACGAATGAAAAATGGCGGTTTAATAAAACATTTAAAATATCAGCCTGAAAAAACTTCTAGATCGATTTCAAAATTTGTGCAAGAATTAAGTGAGATATAGAGATGAGCTGTTAAATTGTGGTACGAATTCAAGATGGCGGAACAAAATGCCGGCCAAATAAGATGTTTTTCTCAATTACGTCGGTCTGTCTGTCAGTTCGCGGGATAGATAAAAAACTACTTATCCCAATGACTTCAAATTTTGATCAAAAGGGTCATTTTCACTATTTTTAACAAAAGGAAAGATTTATACTTACCCGATTGTCTTTAAATTTTCGATAAAAATTAAGGATCATATAAGGACGAAATCGTAACATTTGGGTAGAAACACAATATGGCGAAACAAAATGGCCTAATAAAATGTTTAAAAAATCAGTGCAAAACAACTATTTAGTCAACCGACTTCAAATTTTGCAGAAAAATCAAGTGTGCTATAGTGATGAACTAGTAAAATTTTGATACGAATTCAAAGTGGCGGCCGAATAAAATTTAAATAAGAAATCTAAAAAACTACTAATTTCAATGATTTCAAGGTTTTCAAAAAATCAACTGTAACATACGGTAAAAATCAAATCTTAAAAATTTTCATACGAATCCAATGTGACGGGACCAAATAGGGACCTAATGAAATTATTAAAAATCAGTCTGAAAAAACTACTTATTAAATACTACTATATACTGTGATATTCCGATGAACTGGTGAGACCTTGATACGCATGGAATATGGGGGAACAAACCGGATTTAGGATAGAGAAGTGAGATGTCAGTAGTTCTAGTCTTTAAATTAATTAAGTGGATTATCGCGTATGAAATTTATTCCAGTGTATTAACTTCATAAAATATTACCAATGTACCTCGTATGTAGACAAAAATAAGATGCTTTTTCTTTTTCTTTGACAACCAGTTTATTTTACCGGTCCCAAAGTAATGAGACAACGAATCCATTATTCTAGTTTGTCAGATGAGTCAGTTTGTCAGACTCTTTGAACTCCTCTGACCGACCAACAGAATGCGCCCACATCTAAAAACGTTAGACCTGCCTTTACATTAGTTCAAACAATAAAAACTAAATTGAGATATGTTTCACAGCGGTAACTGTCACTTGTAATGCATCAAAAGCAATTTAGAATTGGCAATGCATAGTGTTGATGATATACAGCTGGTATTTTTATATATTTTGATTTTTGTTTTCATGAATAAAAATTAATGAATCTTTCCGTCAATTCGAACGAGTCGAATAAAGGATTCGCTTAGGATCTATCTGGTATCTTTAGGCTGGATTATTAAAATGAATGTAATCATGTTCTAATTGACCAGATAGGGAGTATGATTGACTGATAAATGGCCAGCGCCGGATTTACCATTGGCCTAAAAGGGCGACTGCCCTAAGGCACTGCGCGCGCCCTGGGGAGAGGCGATGAACAAAAAAACCATAGGTTTTGTTATATTTTACTAGTATTTATTTTTATTTAGACCCGATAGCACAACCTGTTTCGTGTTATGTCTAATTTATTTACCTAGGTCGATAGCGCTAGTGGTTCCTCATTATTTTTTAATACAGTTCTTAATAAAAACAAAAGAAATATAAGTATACCTATAATCCAGAGTAAGATGTGTGATGTCATAAAACAGTTTGGTATAATAGAAAAAAATATTTTTAGCCTATAAGGCTATTTTTTGAGGTCTTTTAACTATTTTTTACTTATATAATGGTTCAACTTAATGGTTCTTTTTTTTTGTTTTAAAACAAACTTCAAAAGCTAAGGAAGTTTCGAATTATATCTGGTTTTCAGGATTTTATAACTGTTTCACTTTTTTTTTCAGTTCAAACTATAAAAGCATACATGGTGTTGCAATAAATACCTTGCAAAACATAATCAGTTTCCATAGTGTACCCTTTAAAAATAGAATCGGAACTTATGCTTTATTTTGCTTCACAAAAACTAAATTTAGAAAATATTGCCGTCCATTCTCATCAAGTAACTTAAGTCGAAACTGAAGATGATTAATTATTATCTGCCTTTCCATTTTCCTAAGTAATACATCAGCTCCTGAAATAAAATTTTTTGAACGAGGTATATGATGCTAATTTTCATCCTCTAAAAAGATAAACAAGTGACACCGCACGTTTGCACAACAGACTAAATGCAATAGCGGTATTAATGAATTTGTCTTCATTTGTAAACAAAACAATAGATTGCCCGAATGCAATGGAGGAGGGCCTCTACTTATTTTGTGACCTAGGGCCCCCAGCTCTGCAAATGACAAATGTGCTAGAAATTCTGTTAAAAATACACTAGTTCGACTTTCCGAATTGTATTTTATGAACGTTTGAAAAGACAGTATATGTAACACATACTGTAACTATGTACTGAACTAAATTGGGTCACACTTTACTATTCCTAACAAATGGAAAAATCATAACGAAAGTTCGGGTACTATTACCCGGAACGAAATACGTAATTTATATAAATAAAATAGTATTGATAAAACAATTATTACTTATTTAATAATTGTTTTATCAATACTATTTTATTTATATAAATTACGTATTTCGTTCCGGGTAAATTTCTTTTACCCGGAACTTCCCTCGTTATGATTTTTCCATTTGTTAGGAATAGTAAAGTGTGACCCAATTTAGTTCAGTACATAGTTACAGTATGTGTTACATATACTGTCTTTTCAAACGTTTTTATTGGGCGTCATTTTGTCATCATACTGGATTCCTACCAATATTTTGATTTTTGGACATATGTAAAATAAAAACAATAAGTAGTTTATATATTGACTTATACCGCCATTTTGTTAAGTCATGATGAATTCGTATCAGTTCATTCAATTTTATTTTTTTTGCAAAATTTAAAGTCAATTGAACAAGATTTTTTAGGTTGATTTTTTAAAAATCTAATTTCGCCGCATTTTGTTTCGCCGTCTTAAATACCCCAACTTTACGAATTTATCTCTATATTACACTTAAATCTTGCATAAAAATTTAAATTAATTTAATAAGTAGTATTTTCAGGGTGATTTTTAAAAATTTTATCAGGCCGCTATTTTGTTGCTTGGATTTATATCAACATGTTACCAGTTCATTCCTATGTAACACTTGATTTTTGTGCAAAATTTGAAATAAATTGGATAATTAGGTTTTTTAGTACTAATCTCTTTAACATTTCTCCGCCATATTGGATTTTTACCAAAATATTGCCATCCCCATATGATCCTTAATTTTGGACTAAAATTTGAAGTCAATCTGCTAAGTACTTTTTAAGCAATGCCGCGAACTGACCGACAGACCAACAGACGGGCCGACAGAATTAATAAAACATGTTTTTTTGGCATCTAGCGATGCTAAAATATGAAGATACGTAAAACTTGAGAGGGTGATTTATTTTTACGAT
Source organism: Kuschelorhynchus macadamiae (assembly GCA_030620095.1). Taxonomy (NCBI): domain Eukaryota; kingdom Metazoa; phylum Arthropoda; class Insecta; order Coleoptera; family Curculionidae; genus Kuschelorhynchus; species Kuschelorhynchus macadamiae. The sequence goes on from JAUTXW010001616.1 coordinate 200,580, forward strand.
TACAGACATTTTATTTGTCCGCCATTTTGTTCCGCCATCTTGGATTCGTACCAAAATTTTACCAGTTGATTCGAACATAATACTTGATGTTTGTTTTTTAACATTTCCCTAGGCTGCCATATTGAATTTTTACCAAAATATTACCAGATCATCCCCATATGATCCTTAATTTTTGATCAAAACTTGAAGTTAATGGGGTAAGTAGTTTTTAAGCTATGCCGCCATTTTGTTCGGCCATCTTGAATTAGTACCACAATTTTACTAGTTGAGGCCTATACCACGATTAGTTACGGCACACAATTTAAAATCAATCCATTAAGTAGTTGTTTCAGGCTGAATTTTTAAATATTTTATTAAGCCGCCATTTTGTTCCGCCATCTTGGATTCGTATTAAAATTGCATCAGTTGAGTTTGAGATAAATTGGCTAAGTAGTTTTTTAATAACAATTTTTTTAACATTTCACTAGGCCGCCATTTTGTTATAATATGATTCTTAATTTTTTTTTATCAAGATTTGAAGTCAATCGGTTACGTAGTCTTTAAGCTATGTCGCGATCTGACAGAAAGACCGATAGTCGGACCGAAAGAATTGATAAAACATATTTTTTGACATCTAGGAACGCTAAAACATAAATATATGTAAAACCTGAGAGGGTAATTACAAACACTTTAATTGGCCGCCATTTTGCTCCGCCATCGATTCGTACCAAAATGTTACCAGTTGTTTCCAACACAATTCTGAAAGTTTGTGCAAAATTTGAGATAAATTGGTTAAGTAGATTTTTAATAGTATTTTTTTAACATTTCACTAGGCCGTCATTTTGTTTCGTCATAATGGATTTTTACCAAAATGTTACCAGGTCGTCCTCATAATTTTTGACCAGAATTTGAAGTCAATCGGTTAAGTAGTTTTGCCGCGAACAGACAGACAGACCGACGGAATTGAGAAAACAAGTTTTCGCGGGACTGTGAAACCCGAAGATTTGAAAAAATCTCGGAGGGTGATTTCTTCAGAATTACAATACTTCCCTTTTACGAGGGAAGTAAAAAACCACTGAGCATGTATAGAAGAAACAAGTACCTATTGGATTGATCTTAAAAGAAGTTATTAACAATAAACTTTAGAATATCGAGAAGACGCCCTAGCCCATTCTAAAAGGTAATTAAGTCTAACGTAATACCCCTTCATGAAGATGGCGCACTTGCCAAAAATTTGTACAAAAATATTTTTAAACGTTACTAGAAAGGACAATGTTCAGATAACCCCAAATTTAACAAAATATATAACAATAAGTGGAATTTAATGAAAGTTTTTTAATAATACTTTTTGGTTTGGTAAGTTTAATACAAATTCCGGATTCAACGTTTAATGAAAATATTAATTTATTTCGAGATATTTTCCACACCTTTTAATTTGGAAAGAAAAAATAAAGCACAAATTCCAAAATAACCGACACAGACATTTCGGCTTGCATAATGAAAAGTTCGTTGTTTGCCAAATTGCCCTATCGGTTAACCCCCACATATAATCAGCCTTAATTGTTACGTTAAACTCGAGACATGTGGGTAAAAAGCGAACAAATAAATAGCCGATGATCGAAGGGCTCGACGACTATTTGCATGACGGGCATCCTCCTGTGTGGTCTTTTATTCACGTACTTTTTGGGTAAATTACGAAGCATCAAAATCCCTAGAGTAATTTTAGATGTTCCTTATTTCAAAATGTGGTTAGATTAAACCTGCAGTGAAGCGTATTACACACATGAGTTGATCGAAGCGTACATATCGTTTTTAACTTTTTATTTATAAAAAAAATTTATTCTTCAAAAATGTTTGCTTGTTCAGCCAGTACAGAAGTCCAAAAAAAATCATGGAAAATAGAGGATATTAACTTAACTTTTTAACGGAATACTGTTAATCAAAAGTTTAACAGTTTAAAGCTACTCCATATTTTGTGATTTACTTTTTAACTAAACTCACAAGTCAGCAATGTTCTAGTACAGTATATATTTTGCAAAAATTTGTTAAACATATTCTTAAGTAAGGTATCTACCAAGTAAACGACACTCCATTTTATTTTATTAGATCTTTATTTCGCTTTTTCAAATTTTTAAAATAATGAATAAATACACAGTCGAGTGCTAGTTAAAATACAATATTAAGATAATCTGTATGGTGAAGCAAATTTTGGCAAAACGGTCCAAATAGTTCTGGCTTGGGCTTCAGCACATTAGCGTCACTTAAATTAGGTCAATTTTTGAACCGTTAAACTTTGCATGACATCTATTCATCACTTGATTCCAAAATATAAATTATGCACAAAATTGACTTTATTTGTCAGATATAGATCACCTATAAAAATATACCTAAAAATGCATGTAGTATTTCTATAAATATTAAATGTATTAAATAAATATGTTATAAATTTAAAAATAATGTAAAAAGTTTTGTCCGACATTTTCTAGTAATAAATCCTTTCATTTTTTAAAGAAAGGGTAGATAAAACAATTTACTTAGTAATAACTACAGACGTATATACATTTTGTTCATTTACTTCCCTTGATAGAAAAAATATTAAATGTGAAAGAAGTTCTTGGAGAAAGGTTTTGAAGAAACTAATAAAAGTGATGTTTTTATTTTTATTAATTTCTTTATTAGGGGGAATTCAAGCACGTGCCCTCTCCTAGTTGGTTAAATTTTCTAATGTTATGCACAAATAAAATAAGATTGAATAATTTCAGAATTAATGTATAAATACATCGAACTATATTGAACCAAATATTAGGATACTTTTTCTTAGTTTCTTTATGGCCTAGTAATTTTCAAAATAAAATATTTCTTCATAACACGGATATAATAAAAAAAATAGAGAAATTTAAATAAACGTATTTTCTAGGTGGAATTTTTTTCAGTAAAATAATTCATTAAGATTCTGGATTTTGAAACGTTGTATAAATTTCACGTTAATCAGCTTTTATTAAAATATTAAGAAGAAAAATCGCATTCTTGCCCATAATTACAGTATCATATAATATTATTACTTCTTCGTCCTGTTACAATACACCTGTCAAATTTAAAAACTGTAAAATTCCATCTCTAGGGGCTTTCATGGTCACTGGTCTGTGTGGCTTCATGCTTTATTCCTGGCAATTTGTATCTTTTTTTTCGTTTTCTTTTCGTCCAATCTCGTTTATTATAGGTTACCCAGTTGATGGAAATCATCGTTTTTGATCGAATCCGCCAAACAAGTTTTGCCAAATTATTTGGTTAGTTTATTAAGTAAATGAACGGGTATAATACAAACTACTTGGATAAAAGTGCATGAACGTATTCGACAATTTTCGGTATTTATATCTGCATACAGTAACTATAAAATAGTAAGAAGTAAAGCGGATGACATATTGACATTAAAGTTTTAATTGGAAAAATCATATTAGTATGTAGGTAGTACGCATATTATTTAAATCTAGGTATATTCTAAATCTCGGAATGCAAATATTAGATGCAAAAGTTAAATTGAGGAATTTTGTATGAATTACACACATTTATTAGTAAGGTTGAACTAATACATTTTATACATTTAACATGGTACTTTTTTCAACATTAAATAAAAAAATATTTATAAGATAAGTGGGTGGCACACAAAATCGAATTATATATGCATTTATTACAATAAAATTGCTCCATTAGCATAAACGTACACTGTTATTTTCAGTTAAAAAGAGCGGCTTAAATTATGCATCGTAAGAACCAGCTTGTAGCTTTTATATAAGACTTGGACTTGTCATAAAGTATTATAAAATAAAGTTGACCGTATACGTTTAACGTGTCAAAAAAGTCTCTTTCTAACAAGAAACTTGCCTGTTCATTCATCCAGAACAGAATCAAAAGGTAGATTTAAAACATTTATTATTAATAACTTAAAACTATGCTTCTTTCCAATAATGCTTAAAAAATAGGCATGTGTATAAAAAATCTAAATATACCTCGCATTTTAATAAAAAAATTATAGCGATACTAAAAAATCCGTTTTAGAAGATGAGTTTAAACTAAATAAAATTCAGTTAAAATAAGTATAAAATAATTACCTCAATGTTTTTAATGAGCCTGTGAGCTAAGTATAGTACTTTTCTAGTTGCAGGGTACTTTCTAAAGAAAATTTAAATTTAATTTAAAATTCGAATAGCACTTAAATACTTAAACTTAGCCACCGCAGTTGTAAAAGAATTGCAGTTATGGATAACGTGAGGAATAAAAATATTTTTTACTTCCCGTATATTTAGGTTCTTCACATTTACGGATGACCGTCATTTTGAATCGAATAATTTTAAAGTTTCATATTTTGGGAATCAATTAAGGTTAAAAGGACCTTTCCATTTAATTTTCTTATTCAAAATTATGCCTACCCATCAGTGACGTGCAGTGCATTTTAAATCAGTAGCTTTTGTAAAACATTAGTTTAACAGAAATGTTTCTTATTTATAAATAAGATCAACGCGATCTTTTTTAAAAACCTATGTAATATATCGTCATAGAAATTGTTTGTAACATATCTTGTAAAAAATTACTGTCTAGTTTTACTGGAAAACAATGTTTTTAACTTTTTTACACAGTTCAAGTCTGCACAACATTCACTACCCTACCTGCTCTGCATTCATTTTAAGATTCTGAAATAACCATATTTAAGATACAGAACAGGACTACTCAATTCGCGTATAAGTAGCATATAAAATATTTATTAATCATCAAATCCAGTTCTGTTCCGAACCCCAAAACTAAAATCACTAAATATTGATCCCTTCTATCAGGAAAACTAAATAAAAGTTCTAGGCCCAATATTATTTTCTTGTGAATACCTATATTGATATCACGATGCTTATTTTAACACCAATGGGCCAGCTTTCCTCTTGCGATTTTAACCAATTTATTGGTTCGACAGCGATTTACTGATTCTAGATTCCACGCAACAGACTACTCAACGTTTTCTTTCTATTGTATGCACACTATTTTTTAAAATCTTTGTCTCACTCGTACAAAATTATGATAGCCATTTTGCTTGCCAACTTGATCTTAATATGTTTAGGTTAGATTACGTTAGGTTTTTAGGTGGCTGGGCAGACATTATTAAAGGATATAAATTATAAACAATTTAGAGAATTCTTATAATGGAAAATTTTGATAAATAATCCAACATTTTTAAAGGATAGGCAATGTTTTTTTGCTTGTATTGTATGCACGCTACTTTCAATAAGACAAAGTCAAAAACAGTTTTATTATAATGAAAGATTAATCTCACGTAACTAGATAAATAATTCATTAAAAAACTCGACAACTGTATGGTAGGTTCTCTCAATAAGAAGGTTTTTCACTTCATTTCTTTTTTTTTGTCAGAGATGTGTAAGGCTAGATGATTAAAAGTTATGGATTTTTTTATAAAAGTTGAAGAGGAAATAGGCAAATATGTGATTCGATAACTACGTGTTGGGAAGATTCAATATCCAGTGCGAATTTAACATCCATAAGGTACGCAGCCTCCGGTATGAATATGCACGTCAAAATAAGGATGCCCTGAACAATGAAGACAGGCCTGCATGATTCACCGGAGCCCCGCCAGAACATAAATCTAACAGAACGCTTTTGAAATACAAAAAAGAAACAGCATTTGTTTTTAATATGTTAACAGTTAAAAAGTTGGAATCAACATTCCTTAATTCTCAATGCTCACAATTGCACGCCCCAACTGCCCAGCCTCCTTATTATGCCACAGATCATCGTAACATCGTAAACACACCTGTAATGTTTAGTTTCAAAAGACCCAACAGAGAACCCTGTGGAACACCATAATTAATTTGTGGTTGTTCTGACTTTTCATTATTAAAAACAATTGACTGGTAGCATCCTGAAAAGTAAGAACTCAACTAAGCCAGATGTGCACCTCTGAATCCACAGATCTGGAGCTTCCACAGTAGGTATTCCATGATCCACACAATCAAATATGCTTGCTATGGACCCTGAAAATTTCATCCAAATGTATCCAAGCATCCAAGAGTAATCAACGTACACACATAGAAAAAATACATAGGGTCGAATTGATAACCTCTCCTTTTTTGAAATGAGTTAAAAAGAAAAAAAAATAGTGACAATCTCAGAGAAGATTCTGATCATCTTCGTACAATTTTTTGCAACGTATTACATTTTTTAAATAAAAATAATTTTATCATCAATTTGTATCTTTTTTTTCGTTTTCTTTTCGTCCAATCTCGTTTATTATAGGTTACCCAGTTGATGGAAATCATCGTTTTTGATCGAATCCGCCAAACAAGTTTTGCCAAATTATTTGGTTAGTTTATTAAGTAAATGAACGGGTATAATACAAACTACTTGGATAAAAGTGCATGAACGTATTCGACAATTTTCGGTATTTATATCTGCATACAGTAACTATAAAATAGTAAGAAGTAAAGCGGATGACATATTGACATTAAAGTTTTAATTGGAAAAATCATATTAGTATGTAGGTAGTACGCATATTATTTAAATCTAGGTATATTCTAAATCTCGGAATGCAAATATTAGATGCAAAAGTTAAATTGAGGAATTTTGTATGAATTACACACATTTATTAGTAAGGTTGAACTAATACATTTTATACATTTAACATGGTACTTTTTTCAACATTAAATAAAAAAATATTTATAAGATAAGTGGGTGGCACACAAAATCGAATTATATATGCATTTATTACAATAAAATTGCTCCATTAGCATAAACGTACACTGTTATTTTCAGTTAAAAAGAGCGGCTTAAATTATGCATCGTAAGAACCAGCTTGTAGCTTTTATATAAGACTTGGACTTGTCATAAAGTATTATAAAATAAAGTTGACCGTATACGTTTAACGTGTCAAAAAAGTCTCTTTCTAACAAGAAACTTGCCTGTTCATTCATCCAGAACAGAATCAAAAGGTAGATTTAAAACATTTATTATTAATAACTTAAAACTATGCTTCTTTCCAATAATGCTTAAAAAATAGGCATGTGTATAAAAAATCTAAATATACCTCGCATTTTAATAAAAAAATTATAGCGATACTAAAAAATCCGTTTTAGAAGATGAGTTTAAACTAAATAAAATTCAGTTAAAATAAGTATAAAATAATTACCTCAATGTTTTTAATGAGCCTGTGAGCTAAGTATAGTACTTTTCTAGTTGCAGGGTACTTTCTAAAGAAAATTTAAATTTAATTTAAAATTCGAATAGCACTTAAATACTTAAACTTAGCCACCGCAGTTGTAAAAGAATTGTAGTTATGGATAACGTGAGGAATAAAAATATTTTTTACTTCCCGTATATTTAGGTTCTTCACATTTACGGATGACCGTCATTTTGAATCGAATAATTTTAAAGTTTCATATTTTGGGAATCAATTAAGGTTAAAAGGACCTTTCCATTTAATTTTCTTATTCAAAATTATGCCTACCCATCAGTGACGTGCAGTGCATTTTAAAGCAGTAGCTTTTGTAAAACATTAGTTTAACAGAAATTTTTCTTATTTATAAATAAGATCAACGCGATCTTTTTTAAAAACCTATGTAATATATCGTCATAGAAATTGTTTGTAACATATCTTGTAAAAAATTACTGTCTAGTTTTACTGGAAAACAATGTTTTTAACTTTTTTACACAGTTCAAGTCTGCACAACATTCACTACCCTACCTGCTCTGCATTCATTTTAAGATTCTGAAATAACCATATTTAAGATACAGAACAGGACTACTCAATTCGCGTATAAGTAGCATATAAAATATTTATTAATCATCAAATCCAGTTCTGTTCCGAACCCCAAAACTAAAATCACTAAATATTGATCCCTTCTATCAGGAAAACTAAATAAAAGTTCTAGGCCCAATATTATTTTCTTGTGAATACCTATATTGATATCACGATGCTTATTTTAACACCAATGGGCCTGCTTTCCTCTTGCGATTTTAACCAATTTATTGGTTCGACAGCGATTTACTGATTCTAGATTCCACGCAACAGACTACTCAACGTTTTCTTTCTATTGTATGCACACTATTTTTTAAAATCTTTGTCTCACTCGTACAAAATTATGATAGCCATTTTGCTTGCCAACTTGATCTTAATATGTTTAGGTTAGATTACGTTAGGTTTTTAGGTGGCTGGGCAGACATTATTAAAGGATATAAATTATAAACAATTTAGAGAATTCTTATAATGGAAAATTTTGATAAATAATCCAACATTTTTAAAGGATAGGCAATGTTTTTTTGCTTGTATTGTATGCACGCTACTTTCAATAAGACAAAGTCAAAAACAGTTTTATTATAATGAAAGATTAATCTCACGTAACTAGATAAATAATTCATTAAAAAACTCGACAACTGTATGGTAGGTTCTCTCAATAAGAAGGTTTTTCACTTCATTTCTTTTTTTTTGTCAGAGATGTGTAAGGCTAGATGATTAAAAGTTATGGATTTTTTTATAAAAGTTGAAGAGGAAATAGGCAAATATGTGATTCGATAACTACGTGTTGGGAAGATTCAATATCCAGTGCGAATTTAACATCCATAAGGTACGCAGCCTCCGGTATGAATATGCACGTCAAAATAAGGATGCCCTGAACAATGAAGACAGGCCTGCATGATTCACCGGAGCCCCGCCAGAACATAAATCTAACAGAACGCTTTTGAAATACAAAAAAGAAACAGCATTTGTTTTTAATATGTTAACAGTTAAAAAGTTGGAATCAACATTCCTTAATTCTCAATGCTCACAATTGCACGCCCCAACTGCCCAGCCTCCTTATTATGCCACAGATAATCGTAACATCGTAAACACACCTGTAATGTTTAGTTTCAAAAGACCCAACAGAGAACCCTGTGAAACACCATAATTAATTTGTGGTTGTTCTGACTTTTCATTATTAAAAACAATTGACTGGTAGCATCCTGAAAAGTAAGAACTCAACTAAGCCAGATGTGCACCTCTGAATCCACAGATCTGGAGCTTCCACAGTAGGTATTCCATGATCCACACAATCAAATATGCTTGCTATGGACCCTGAAAATTTCATCCAGATGTATCCAAGCATCCAAGAGTAATCAACGTACACACATAGAAAAAATACATAGGGTCGAATTGATAACCTCTCCTTTTTTGAAATGAGTTAAAAAGAAAAAAAATAGTGACAATCTCAGAGAAGATTCTGATCATCTTCGTACAATTTTTTGCAACGTATTACATTTTTTAAATAAAAATAATTTTATCATTATTACTTCATGGTAATACGAATAAAGTTAAAAGCATCGTAATTTTTTATTGTTTCTCAAAAATAAGCATTATCTTATCAAACTTGTTTATAAAATTAAAAATTCAGAACATTAAAACTTGCCAAAAAATAACGAAAAGGTATATTCTAAATTTAAACACAAATCACACATAAATGTCGCGACAGGGAACCACACCCATAATGATGCCCCCAAGCTTAGGGATTAAAAAGAGTTTTAGCATTTAGGAAAATCAAAACATTTTTTTTTATATCCGGAGTATATTGCCTTAGTAATAAATTATCAATAAGGCAGAGAGCTATTTTTTCTAGTTTTTGACGAGCTTGGAGTCAAATAGAATATATTAGTTTACAGGAAGAAGAAACCAAAAGCTGAAATATGTCTTGAGATTAGCGCGATGTTTTGCGACAACGTCTCGATCACCTTGAATGGAGTAGAAGAGAGTGGTTGAATATAATATCTAGTGCCAACAAGCGTGGACATACTGCTGAGATTCTGACGTCATTCTGCTTCGTCTACCTGTTTTTCCTGTCTTGTGGCCGCTTATTTTAATTTCTATTTTGTAACGATCTGATGGCATAACACCGATCCCATCGTTAGTCAGTCAAAATCGATTCAACTTTGAGTCACCGATATAAAACACGCCCTTGTTTCCTTAAACGATGAATTATCAATATCATTTTTGAAGGCTATTTAAACAATCCCAAAAATAAACGAAGGCAACTTTTTTGTTTCTGTCTGAAATTTTTTCGTATACTTTCAATCTCAGAATGGTCTACTCGAAGAAATTTTATTCTAGTTAAGGAAAATAGTTTTTGGTAAATTTCTTGTGATACATTTATAATGTTAACAATAATAAAACTGGCAGCATTTTAACTGCTGTTTCATCTCAACTTGCTTGTTACCTGAAGTGTATAATGTAAATTTTTACTGAACATTCGTTGAAAAAACGAAATATAATTAATCATTTTCGTAACACGACAGATTAATGGGCAATGTGCCCCTAAAGTTTTTTTAGTTCAAACTTATGTTTTCTGAGTGGTTTTATCAGTGCTGATATGTAATGAAAGTTCATATCAGTGGGTATGATCATCTAATTAGATTTATATCGATATAATAACATTAACTCTACATGTAAGCTCAACATGTGAAATATCTATTTATATATCAAGGTAGGTACTAGGGTGTCTAATTTTTATTCACAATTTTCGCTAATTATCGACTCGCCAACTGTTTATGTAAAATAATGTTTACTTGGTTTTAGTTTGAAAATAAATTCCTGAGAAATTTGCCATAATCTAATGAAGTTTAATCAAAGTAAAATCGTTATAATTAGAATATAATCATGAATTGTTTTACAAAAGCAAACCTCTTTTTGAAAAATTATGTAAGCACATTATAAATAACCGTTCTGATAAATATTTTAATATAACTTACAATCATAAAATTACATCATGTTGATATAGTTGTGTAATTAGATAAAACTTTGTGTTCAATATCTGAGACGCCTTATTCTTACAGGTACTCTGGAATTGTCCTAAAAATATATTATAAGCACACATGAAAAACGGCCACCCTAAAATTTTGTTCAAACTAAAACTTTAGTAACTTTTCTCCATATCCATCGATTTTACGATTCTGGAAGTTGTTTGTAGATAAATCCTTAAGTTTTGAAAGCTTTCCCAGGGGAATAATACCTTAATTTTGGAACACGACTTATAGAGTTCTGCTGAGCGTATTGGAAATGCGAAACATACTTTTTCTCCAAGATCTGTTTAAATAAAAACTGGGATATGTTTTTAAATCAAACTTTTATACACAAATAATCATTAATAATTAACGACAAAAGCATAAAATAAAATAAGACGCTATTTACTAATACTGTGCGGTTCTCCTCTTGAATGGCTTGAATGGTCGTGTTTATTTTTCTCGGCCTGTTTCCGACCAAGTGACTTATATCCTCTTGAAGAATAGAACTCTCGGGGCAGATATCACGCCACGAATACTTCATCCAAGCATATCCCAGAAATATTCTAAGGTGTTTAGAACTGGATTGTGATGTGGTAATTCTAGCTGTGTCGTCATGGAAATTCCAGCCTTCTTAAATATTTACTATAAAGTTACACGTGCATTTGGTATAAATCTTTCTTGGGCGACTCCACACTCTTTCCCATCCGTCTGAAGATCTCAGTTCGTCTGCAAATAACACATGTTTCCAAATATTGTCAGTCTAGTTTTCTGGGCACCTAGCAATTCACAATTGCATGAGCATATGCTCCTCTCATCAGTTCGTGGGTCTTCTAGACATAATATCTACTTTAGTTAGACACCTTTTGTCAGACAGTACGTAATTCATTATCAACTAGCACACCAATTTGACGGCGATTTCTTAAAACTGCCGACAACCTAAGAGCGAGAGACGAGTATATTTAACAAAAATAGTTATCGCGGTAAGCTAAAATAAAAACGGTCGTGAAAAGATGTTTCTTAACAGCAGATGATGTTTTACATTTCCTTTGCTGGCAGAAAACTCCTGCCGAAATCGTTAAAATCGGTTGATTAAAAAGGTATTTAACTGTTTGGTTAATTTTTTGTATGTAAAAGGGCGATAAATTATTGCTGTGCGCATGCGCGTTTTGAACTCTGGGATCAAAAATTTGTTGTGAATTTCGTCGCCAGAGAGTATAGTAATCAGTACGCATTACAGAAAAAAAAGCGATGTGTGAAATTTGTTTTATATTTAAATATTTTTTTTTTCGTTGTGTATCTTCAACTATCGTCAACTGGACATAGAAGTTAACATCACAATTTTTCACGTTTAAAAGTTAAAAATTACTTAACCTTCCCGTATCATACATCAAGTTTAAAAAATGTTATTTCCTTGATGGCACTGAGAAGAACGATTATTTTGAAAGGTTTGCATGCAAAATGAATTTTCCTTTTTCCCCAAGTCTTAAGCATGTCTCGGTTATTAAACCTTATAGATCTTTACCGCATCTCCTTACTGGAAGTATTATAGGGTTCTACTGGTCCGCCCACAAATAAAAAGCAAGACGAAACAATAAAAAGTACGGGTTTAACTGCGACAATGTTACAAGGGCTGTTCAATTTTTTCATCCACCCAACCCAACGTTATAATCTGAAATTCATCAGCAAAATAAAAAAATTTCAAAGTATACGTTACAATTAGCAAAACGAATAAAACACCGTTTAGTATAATACATTGCCACATTCCCATAATTATCAAGGTGACAAAACATTTAAAAAAATTTCTCACATTTTACACAAATATCGCATTATCCATTACTTTAAAATTAAAATTTTTATTGTAAATTTATTTAAACTATTTGGCGCCGATGCCATATTTTGCGTATTAACGATTTCAGTGTAGTTATATTAAATAGGATAACGTGTATAATATTGCACGAATTTCAAAACCAACATAGAAGGTGCAAACGATGTTATCAGGTGAATAATTTATAAAAAAGCTACATCTCAATAAATAAACTGTAAGGTACTCACATCTTCTAAAGTAGGATCTTGTATTTATTAATGAAGCAAATCTTGATACCCACTCAAAAAGCGAAAAAGTTATTGCCATTTTATTTATATCGATTTTTTCACGGAATAACGACCAATTGCATGCAAAAGTGAAGAATAACAAAAAGCCACAGAAGATATATTTGTTTGTACCCCTAGTCAAGAAAAAAACTGATACGCATTTGTATAACCCATGAACTCAATTAAGCTCAACTTTTAACTTGCATCTATTTCCTAACAATCAGAGAATACTGGCAAGTTCGACAACGGCGAGGCAGGCGCGCCGCGCCGGTACTTAAAAATAGAGATTACGCTCACGCGGTGGCGCCAAGATTACGACGGACTCGCCGGTCGCGGCGCGGCGGCGGCCATCATTGTTGCGTCACCGCCGACTCGGCCAATGGCGATCACTGGCGCGACGCGACGCGGTTTCGAAAGGACAGACGGGCTCGGCTTACTATAACAAAACAAAATATCGGTATAACTGGACAATCTATTAGAATAATGTTACGAACATTTACTTTTCGTTCTTGAACGATGCAATCAATGTATTATGTACTTAAATCTACATTGTTCAATAAGAACTACTAATCATAAAATTACAATGCATTAATACAAATATTGTAAACAAGAGAGTGTGAGTGTGTCAAGTATTTCAGATAAGCATTAAAAACCTTATTTTAATTCATATTTTACCAAAAAGATACGAACCTTTGCAAATTCCTACGGATATCGTTCAGCTATATTTAATTTATCTCGAGTGTTAAATCAATTTTTACTTCCCTCGTAAAAACGAAGTTTGTTATAGTGAAAAAATCACCCTTACAGGTTTTTACAGATCTTTTAGGGTCCCTAGATTCCAAAAAACATATTTTCTCAATTCCGTCGGTCTGTTTGTACGTGGCATATCTCAAAAAATACTTATCCGATTTATAAGGGTCACAAGTGGCTGAAATTTTGGTAAAAATCCATAATGGTGGAACAAAATGGCATCTTGCTGAAATGTTAAAAAAATTATTACTAAAAAATTAATTATCCAATTTATCTGAAATTTTGCAAAAAAATCAAATATTACGCAGAAATCATCTGATAAAATGTTGGTGCGAATACAACATAGCGAAACAAAATGGAATAAAATATTTAAAAAATCGGCTATTTATTACATTGATTTCAATTTTAGTGCAAGAATTAAGCAAGATATACAGATAAACTGGTAAAATTGTAGTACGAATTCAATTTGGCGGAACAAAATGGCGGCCAAACAAAATATCTGTTATCGTAAAAAAATCCTCTCCAAGGTTTTACATAGCTTGTAGGTTTAGTGTTTCTAGATGCACAAAAACACTTTTTCTCAGTTCCGTCGTTTTGTCAGTCTGTCAAATTGGAGCATAGCTAAAAAACTACTTACCCGATTGACTTCAAATTTTGGCCAAAAATTGAAGGTCTTATGGGGATGACCTGGTAACATTTTATTAAATATCCAAAATAGCGGAACAAAATGCCGGCCTGAAGAAGTGTTAAAAAAATTATTACTAAGAAAGTGATTATCCAAATTATCTCAAATTGTAGGCACAAAAATCAAGTGTTGGTTTGGTTAAAAATCGAGATTCATTTGGGGATGAAACCGTAACATTTTGGTAAAAATCTAATCTTATAAAATTTTTAAAATATCACTGTAAAAAAAATACTTCAACTGACCTACAAAAATCAATTAGGATATAGAGATGAACTGGTAAAATTTTGATACGAATCCAAGAATGTAAAATGTTTAAAAAATCAGTCCGTAGGAACTACTTATTCGATTGTTTTCAAATTTTGTACAACAAATTAAGTGTGATGTGGGGATGAATTGGTAATACGAACTCAAGATGGCCAAACAAAACAACAGCGTAATGAAATTTGTAAAAAGATTAATCTGAAGAAACTACCTATTGGTATGATTTCAAATTTTGTTCAAAATTCAATTCTGATAAAGAATGAACTGGTAAAATTTTCATTCGAATTCAATTTGGCATAACAAAACAGCGTTTAACCCCATTTATTTTAAATTATGGTCAGAAATATATAGAGATAAACTTGAAAAAATGTGATACCAATTCAAGATAACGGAACAAAATGGCGGACAAATAAACTTTTTAAAAAGCCATTTTATTTGATTTCAAATTTTGCACAAAAATTAGATGTGGTATAGAAATAAACTAGTAAAAGTTTGAGATCAAAATGACGGTGGCAATCTAACGAATTTCTTAAAAAAATGAGTCTAAAAAACTAGTTATTCAATTTATTTTAAATTATGACCAAAAATCAAGTGTGGCATAATGAGAAACTAGTAAAATATTGGTTCGAATCCAGTATAGATGTATTACTAAATGACTATTTGCGGAACTAAACCTGGTCACACGTCACTACTGGTAAAAGAAAGATTCATAATGAGGAAAAAAGTACCGGGAAAAAGAAATTTACTGATTTTTTATGTATGTACAACATATTATTATTATAACAGTGGAATGGCTCTATTTTGAATATTTTTCTGCGAGATTGATGATGATGATGATGTTGCTGAATCATGGTTCTTTGTCATAAGCCTACAACAGAGTAGCTTGTTGCATATTTATATAAAATAAAAACATTCGGACTACAGCGGTAAAAACTATTTAAATATTTAGATAAGACTTTGCTAGTTCTGTTTAAAGAAGCCCTTTCACTAAGAAATATTTTGAGAAACTTCCTGGACCTGGTTCTCTTGTTCTTGATAAATCACATCTAATAAAGAATATAGTCAATAATATATGCGTTTCATTTCATTTACTAGTTGTAACTACTGCCCCAATCAATAATACGCTGAGAAATAAAAATCGTCAAAAAGCTGAAATTCAACATTAAAAGAACATACCGTACTTTGGGGTTTGCAACCTTTCAAACGGAAAATGGAAAATGTCGGACTGGTTAGTGACACCGTATATCTTATAGGCCAAGGGGTGGCAGGTGAGGCCTATTCTTTACGTCACAACGAGACGCGACTCCACCTGGCGCCACGCGACGCCTTGGCGCCGTCAGATGCACCATCGATCACCGGTCTGCAATACACACCTGCCAAAATACGCTCATACTTAGATAGAAAGGTGTTTATTTTACTGAATTGTGACTGAAATATAATTATGTATCAAGTGATGCATTGTCCGCTGGTAATCGGCACTGGAATTGCATATAAATTTTAAAGTTTTCTATCATAGAAATATTTACTTCCCCATTTAATTTAGAGAATTCTGAAAAAAAAATATAGGTATACTACGGTTATTAAATTTAAAAATTTAATATGTAAAGAGTACAAAATAAGGTTAAGTATTAATTCGAATTCTCGTAAAATAAAAAATACAGTTTTATAGATCTTGATGGCTGATCTGACTTTTTCTTAACATATAGTAAATATATTATGTAAAATATAATTTTTTAGGAATAGGAATAGCTCTAACTTATTCTTTTTATTTCCAAGAAGTTCCTTAAATTAAAAACGAATCTTGTATTAAATAATGCATATTCGATTATTCGGAAATCCCACAAACATACTTCCGGATGCTATAGAAAAAACTTATTTACTCATGTCAGTCATGTCGTATGTCAGTGACAATAATATTACAGGTATTGTATACAAATACAGGGGAATGAAAAGGTAGCATCATACTTCCTATAGTCTGTAAACTGAGGGTTCAATCTTACGAGATAAGTTGTGATTATCATGCATGTTTATCGGATGAGACTGATTTTTAACGTCATGAAAGTAAGTGAATTTAATTTATTAACCATTTTCGGACACCTGACATTGACACATATCTCTGATGGACAAACAAATTAATGTCATTTTCCTACTACATGTTCAGGTTTTAATGTGTTCCATTTCTTCGCTTGAACGCCTGGAAATTTACTGTTTGGCCCGTAGTAGTGATATTAGGTTCCAATAGGATCAAAAGACAGAAAGTTTTGACAATGTTGATCATATGATATACCAAAACTGACATAAAATAGGTTAAGTGTCCCCCCGAACACGTCTGTCGATGACGTAGTTTTAAAATGGCCTACGATATCTCGTAGTTATTTAGAAAAAAACCGTCAGGACGATTTTTTATTTATTTTATTTAAGCGCATCAACCACTTAGGGTTATTAGCGCTGGAACTTTACATAACATGTGTACATATATAAATTACTACAAGTATTTTATTAGAGTTCGTTTTTTGTAAGTCCAATATAAGTAAGAAAAGACAATATATTATTATAATCACAATTTTTCCCTAGAGCTTGTGATATGTCCAAAGGAACATTAAATATCCGTCTTGCGGCACTGTATCGTGGACAGTCTATATATGTATGTCCGATTCGTAGAAGAGAAAAAAGCACTTGTTCATTTCGTCGCACTGGGCACGTAGGCCTTGGTGTCACTGAGTTTTTTATTTTTCATAATTTTGCATTTTGACTGTTGCCATTCTAATTGCCATGCGTTAAGAATATGATTTTTAATAAAAATTTTGGCGTCACTTAATGTCACTCTGTTAAATATTTTTGCATATTATGGTATGAACTGCGGGCTTCAGCGTCCGCTTTCTCATTTCCAATAATACCAATATGAGAGGGCACCCACAAGAACTTGACTTCTTTCCCATTATTTTCAATATCGTGTTTCACTTTTTTTATTATATTTACAATAGGATTTTTAGAGTATAATTGCTGAATGCCATAAATTGAGTTTAAAGAGTCTGTTATTATTATAAATTTTGTATTCTCCTGTTCTTTATTTATATTTATATAACTGGAGCTTGCAGTATAGCGTAAAGTTACCGTTTGGTGTTACAACAGCATATCCAACTCCGTCTGCAGATTTAGACGAATCTGTGTAAATTTGAATATATTGTTGGTGGTTTTGTAATATTTCGTTTAATGAATTCTTGATAATGGCCGGGTTTGGTTCTTTCTTGTTGAATTTAATTAGGGATTTGTCTACATTGGGTAATTTTAGGGTCCAAGGTGGTGTTGTGTCATTTTGTGTATTAAAAATCTGTGGCAGTGTCATATTTAATTCTTCTAAATACCTCGCTATTCGTATGTAAAATGGTGGGTCGGATCTTTTCTTACGGTCAAATAGTGATCTGTATCTGTTAGAGAAAGTATTGTTATAAACTGGATGATTTGGATTAGTCGCAATGGAGACTGCATAAGAAAGACTTAAGTATCTTCTTCTAAACTCTAGAGCTGGTTCTCCAGCTTCACACAACAAGCTTTCGATGGGACTGACTAGTCCTAAATGCCCCCAGGGTTATACGAATTGCTGTATTGTGTACAACGTTCAACTTTTTGATGAGACCATTTTTGGCAGATGAATATGCAATCGATCCATCATCAATCTTGGAATGTATCAGTGTTATTAGATAAAATTTTGATTAGATTTATTCCTCTTTGACAATTTTGTATCAGTTGATGAATATGGAATTCCCAGCTCAGTTTCTCATCCATAATCATTCCTAAAAACTGGAACCTGTTTGTATAGTCAATGTTTTGATTAAGGAACAGTGGTGGGCGAAGAAATAGCGGTGTTTTTGAAAACAACATGCATTTTGTTTTTTGAATTGAGAATTTAAAGCCGGTTTTTTCTGACCAAGTTTGAACCTTTTTTATTTGGTCTTGAATAAGTGATTTCATTGAATCCAGATTTTTCCCTTTTACATAGATAATCAGATCATCAGCATATAACCGAGCTTTAACTGGTAAACTTATGTTGTTAATAACTGCATCATTCATTGCTATAAGAGTGTTGTACTGATTACAGAACCTTGTGGCGTCCCATTTTCTTGGATTACTAATTGTGATGTTTTGCCGCTGATTCTAACTCGAAACTTTCTTTGTTGTAAGAAATTCTGAACAAAGGCCAACATGTTTCCGCCGATGCCCCAGGAATTGTATTTTTTTTATGATATCATACCTTCATGCAGTATCAAATGCTCGTTGAATATCGAAAAAAAACAGTCAAGCACTTTTGTTTGTTTATAAACGCTTCGTGGATTTCAGATTCTAGGTCGATTATATTATCGATTGAAGATCTATTATTTCTAAAACCACTCTGTTCTATGCATAGTAAGTTACTTGTAGTTAGGTACCACATTAATTTGCTGTTGACAATTTTTTCCATCAGTTTGCACATACAACAGGTTAAGGATACGGGGCGATATGATTCAGGTTCAAATTTTGTTTTATTTGGTTTCATTATTGGAATTACCACTGCCTCACGCCATAGTTTTGGAAAACTCGCGTTCTTTCCAGACATAGTTAAACATATCAAGCAGACTAGACTTCGCTGATTCTAGGAGGTTTTTGAGGAAAATAATAGGGATAACATCTGGACCAGGGCTTTTGTTCTTCATAGGACGATTTTTGTTTAGGGTATTCTTCATTTTTGCACTTGCACAAAAAATCCATATGGCATTTACAATATGTTAGAGAAGACGTAATGTTTTTGTTAATGCAAAATAGAAAAAATGATAATAAACCAATTTTCCTTGTAATTATAATGCGTCTCGGCGGAATATTTATTATATCTGTTCTAGTATATTCGCCGTAAGCCGCCCAAGTTTTTTACTAAATGCCAGGTCCGGCATCGTCATAATCATAAATAATATCTATTCAATTAAATATAATAACCAAGTAGGAAAATATTTTCCCATGACCGTCCGTCTATCTGTAAAGACATCTACACGCAACCAGCGCCATATATGGCAGCGGCGATTTTGAAATCGCGCATTGACAATCTTCTTTTGATAGCTTTTTTACACCTCTGGTGCTGTTAAAGATTTTTTTAATGTGTTTATATTGAATTGGTAGCATTCTTCTGTTATAAAATTGAACGAGTACTATGATCAGATAGAAACAGATTTATGAAGTTTGGCGCTTCTACCAATAGACAATCCTGAAAACTAAAATAACTCTTTAAAAAGACTAGCAAAGGTCAGTTCGTTAACTTCGACTCGCGTGTCTAAACTGCTGCTTCGATTGGCTGCTTCAAAATTTTTTTCTCCAATATTCATGAATTTCAGATATATAGAAAATAGTTTTTCAGTTTTCCTCTAGCTAATATATTTTTTGAGAGGATAAAAGAAGTTTCGTCTTGTTTCTATTTTGTGTTACCCCGATTTTTTCCAAAAAAAAATTACAATTTTTCAAAAACCGTTTTCATAATTATTATAGGCGTCACTGTTTACAATGGCGTGCATAAAGTTGAAATTTACGCGTTTTCTCAATATCTTTACTCTGTAAAGATTAGTTTTTTTTTTCACAATGAAGTGGATAAATGCTAATTCCTCAAACAGAATACGTAAATTATACTCTAGAAATGGTTTAGCAACTTTTTCTTTCAACAGTTCACCACAGGTGTAGATATCTTTATTCAATTAAATATGTATGTACATGGTAACTCGTTTGTTACGTAAGACTACCTTATTGCAGAATTTGTAATCATTATTTAGAACTTTAATTACAGAAGGTTCTTAGATGCGTATTTCAAATTTAAAATTTAAAAACTTTTTATTTGCCATATAAGACATACAAGCAATTTAAATACAAAATATTAAAATATAAAAATATAAATGTCATGTTGCAGGCAAAAAGGGTCTGCAGACTCAGTCGATCTCTGAGTATATGTAATGCAGCCCTTAAAAAATTGAAACATACCAACTACATTAGTAATTTATAAATAGTAATGATCATTAAAACCAGGTTTTACTATTAAAAAGTGAATATTAAGAATGAAGTGTAAAAACAAAACAAGCAAAATAATAACAATATGATACAGTTATATAACGGACTTAAGCGGACATCAGGGAACATAGAATGCAGGAAGCACGCGCGGGGGGCACTCGAGAGAATGTGACTAGCACTAAAGGTTATTATTAGTTATATTCCATTATTTGTTAAAAAAATTGACCAGTGCAGCAAACAAAAATATATTTGAAAAATGTATAAAAATCAGCATGAATAAAGCGGTGCTTGCCAATAAATAATTAAATAAATAAATAAACAATAGTAGTATCCACAGATAATGCAAATTCATAGGTTCAAATTAAAATTAGGTTTGATAATGCAACAACATATTTTTTATGTGTCCTAAAGCTGCGCAACGGAAGTTGTTTAATATTATTTGACAGATTATTCCACATCTGACTTGCGACGAAACTGAAGGATTTTTGAAATGCTGCTGACCTACGCTACCTAAAAGAATTTAAGTATGGAGTACCATAGTTATGCTTCTGCGTTGTGAATAGAGACCTTAAATATGGAGGTTGATGTAGATTAGTTGTTAATATGCGAAACATAAATAAGAACGTATGATACTCGCTCCTACTCGCCATTGAAAGCATAGAATATTTGTTGAGATACGGGGCAATATGGTTCCTAAATGGTATATTATGTGCGAAACGTAGACATGCATTTTGAAGTTCTTGTATCAAATGTTTAGTGTGCGTGGTTAGTGTATGATAGACGACATCGTTACAGTTGAGTAATGATAGTACTAGAGAATCGAATAATGAATATTTTGTACCACTACGTTGTTTAAGTTTATGCAACTTCCCCAGACGCATATACACAATACTAAGTTTCTCCTTAATATGAGGCTCAAAATTAAGTAAATGTCTGACTAGTTGGCAATATTGGCAAATAATGGCATTATACCAAAGTCAGTTAAATAAGAAATAACGCTCTAGGGCACTATTATAGAAAAATAATGTCCTAGGACTGGTTTATTATTATTAAAACTAGATATTTCTCCAAAAAAAATATATTTTACTTATTCGGACATTAAACGTTGAAGGCACCACGGGTATTATAAGGGATAACGCTTTCAGTCAACGTATACACACTGTGTTAAGCGTTATTAGCCTTTTAATACCCTTGATACCTTAATAACCATTATTATTGATAAAAATATTCAAATTCTTAGCTACAGTTGCAACTGGTACGGATACATCATCTATTTTAACTTGATAATTAGTTAACATATTTTCCAAAAGATTTTTATTAGATCCAAAAAATATGATGCAACATTCAGAGGCATTTAACTTTAAGTTATGAGTTTTAGTAAACTTGTTCACTTTGTTAAGATCTTCAATGAAGTTTGTTTGTAAAGTTAGTAACGTGTCTGTAGTAAAAGACGTGTAGAGTTGAGAATCGTCTGCGTTTTTTCCATGTCCGCAACATACAAAGAGAATAGCAAGGCCCTAATATGGATTCCTGTAGTACGCCTCTTTCAAGAGGAATGTAACTAGACCGTCTCTGGACCTGTCCACTCTTTATGGCCACATAGTGAAATCTTAGATAAAACTTTAAAAACTCTATTGAATTGTCAGGAAAATCAAAGTAATGAAGGAGCATCCTATAGTCCAGAGTATCAAATGCTTTACTAAAATCAAGCAAACAAAGGCAAGTAAACTCTTTTTTATCTTCCTTATGACTGATTTCATTAACAAGATCACAAAGACAAGTGGTAGTGCCAAATGCCTTTCTAAAACCCGATTGACATTCATAAATTACAAAATGAAATTATTTGATTATAGATATGTTTTTCCAGCATTTTAGCAATTACGGACAAGATGCTGACAGGCCTTAAGTCTTTTGGTTCTTTAGGGTTTGGTTTCTTAGGAAGAGATCTTATATATGGCGTTTTTCCAAAATTTTGGAAAGACGCCATTTAATATGCACATATAACATGCAGTATTCACAATGTTCAATAATGGATTTTCAGAAAAAGGCGGATACAATTTCAAATCTTAAAATGAGAGATCATCTTCACCAATAGAATTAATTTTTATATAATTTATATATTTATGTAAATCAGAATTATCTAAGAGCGTAAAATTAAGTTTACCTACATCAGATAGACTGAACGGTATTTTAGATTCATTTTTATGGGTAAGATTTAATTTTTTGGCCGTAGATTAGAAGAGTTTTTCTGATTTGTTTGACAGACTTTAAAAAATGCATTCTTTTCCCGAATTATGGCGTGTTTAATATAATTTCGGAGCTGTCTGTAATACTGAAGGCGGCCTTCAGTTTTATTTGTTAGATATTTTTTATATGTATATGTACATTTAATACATGCTATTATTTATCTACAGGGAGTTGGGTTTAAGAGAGAACCTTTAAAGTCGGTAACAGTATAAGGTGTAAATAGAGAATTTTAGAATATCAATGTGATCTTTTAATAGTAACAGTTAACGTATAGATAAACTTGACAGATTGACTTCATTAACATTCCTTAGATGGATAGAAATATGGTTACTTACCTCCACTGGTTGTTAGCGATTCGAAAGAATTCCTAGTTAGTAATGGCAGTTCACTAGGTGCTCGGTCTGAAAAAAGGAAAGAAAACCAATTATTAAAATATGCATATTTGATAAAGAAAATAAATTTATGATTATTACTTTGTAATAAAAAATAAACCGTTATATATTTAGATAGATGACCTATTCAACAGTGGTGCTTTAAATCTCTTACTACGTCAATAATTCAGCAACGCCTACTGTGATTTAAGAACCACTGTGGGCTTTAACAAGCTTAAAAGCACAATACATGAATATCAACGAGTTCTAACACTGAGAAAAGAGACCTACGTTACAGAGCTGGGTTACGAATGATTTATAAGTTGTAAATAATATAAATATTGTATTCTACAAGAGTGAGGTAATGTGCACTTTAGCGCACTATTTTTAGTTAGGTAGGTAGTACATTACCGCACTAGTCGTAGATAGTATTTTACTGCAAAGTATCAACATAGATTGTTAGAGTACGCCGTGCCTAGGTTATCCTCTATCTGCTTTAAGAGTCCTTGACTTGCTTAATTCGCGTTTGTGCTGAAAATAATCCACGTATCCGCTTGAAGGGGGGGTGGGGGGAGGGGTGAATAAATGTATTATGAACAAAATGCCAAAAAGCAGCAATCTTTTTAGAATGTAAAAATAAATATCATTATTTTACAAAATGTTATACATTTATTAACTAAAATACAGAACATTTTTAATATCAACAATTTAACTTTTAACATATCGGAACTTTAATCAACATGTAGAGATGATGTTTTCTTGTATGTGATTTTTGGTTCCTTTTTGTTATAAGAATAGTATACAATCAATCTGGGGTAATATCACGGTGTTCTTTGTGAGGATCAGAAGGGTAAAGTTGGCATATTCTAACCAGTTTCGGAATCGCCAGAATCTTAAAAAAATCGTAAGGACAAAATAAGTCTTGTCTTTGTAGATTGTTCCCAAAATGAGAGGGTACGAAAGTTTCAAAAAATCAATTTTTCTGCATTTGAAACTTTAAAAATTCATTTAAACGATGCATTTTTTCAAACAACCTGTAGATCTCGAAAACATATATTTAAAACATATACCTATTATTGGTTACAAGTTTTCTCAAACTGTCTCTGAGTTATAGTGACTAAAAGTTGGATGCGCACCAAAAAATGGGCGAAATTACTGAAGTTAGCAGAGATTCTTTTCGTGTAGTCCCAGAAAGAGTAAAAAACAACATGTATTGAGAGTACTGGCCAATCCGATAAAGATAGTATGTAGTTTTCCTACATTCGGATCATTTATTTATATTTTCAGAATTTTCCTAAAAAATTAAAAAATTTTAAATGTTATCGGTTGTTATCACGATAAATCTTTGAAAGTTACTTTTAAGCTGTGGAAAATGCATGATATTTCTGGTAATTCCGAAATGAATTGTTTCAACATTTTATTACTTTGTTTTTGGATTTTTTTTTCATTTTATTCATCTCGACTACCGGGGTGTTATACGCAATTACTTTTGTAATGATAATGTGAAATTGAAAGTTATTATGATCAAGTGACATTTTTTTGAAAATGATCATTTTTGCTGTCAACAATAACATGACTTTTATAGATTTTTCGTCATCTACAAGTTGTATGAAAATTTTTGGTTTTAAATCAATTTTTGAAAGTTCAAAAAAATGAGCCTAGCCGCATTTCTTTGTTGATTTCGAACCACAGATTGATTGTACTAGAAATAGGATAGGTATATATTATTTTATTTAATTATTAGGTATGAACTCTTTTGTAACAATAATTGCATTTTTGGACACATGTTTATATACTTTCATTCCATTTATATTCTAAGAGTTCTACATAATTTTTGAAATATAGATTTATTTTGTTCCACGTCTGACACCTCGTCGACCAACGAAGAGAAAATACAAACACGAGCCAATGACCTTTAAGGCTGCCCAGCGCACCTCTTTCTTCCTTCGGTTCAGCCTTTCCGATGACCCTGTTATGAAGCACCTGATCCTTCAGTAATACTGTCTTTATTCCCTTCGTTTCAAGTATCTACTTTCCTCTCTTTCTCGTTTCAACTTATTTTCTTCTTATATTTTTACGGCCGTAGATGTGTGAATCATGTTATGATAATCGTGAAATCTGAGGAAAGAAGAAGAAAGATCCGAACTTAACGGGATCCGGGTGGCGCTATGTTCGGAAAAACGTCTCCGCTTTCATAAGCCTTTGTTGTTTGATATAACCGGCGAAGGTAAGAAGCGCCAAATTTCGAGTTTAATTTTGAACGCTAAGTTAATTTAACCAAAATGTTATAAGTATATTAAGTATATTTAAGTACTCGTTTCATTCAATATTAAAAAAATATACTGTTACGTCATTTTAAAAAGAAGTGAAAAACGTTCTTATGCAACAAGAAAGAATATTCGAATTAGTCTATCAACTTTTTTTAGTGATTTGTGAAAGATATGATAATGAGAGCCTATTCTAGACTTTTTGAAATATATTTTTATCAACATGCCTTTATGGAGAAGTCCGAACAAAATCGCAATAACTATTCTTGATTGTTTTTTAATATCTTCCATCCGGCCGGTAACTGCAAGTTTTGTGCTCAGGTAGATGAAACTACCGAGTATCTAGTCTGTCAACGTCAACGCTAGACTGCTGTGGAACCCGAGTGTGTGGGACATGCTCGACCTGAAAGGGTCCTTTCCTTTCTAAAAGAAGTGGACTCTTGGCCTGACACGTCTACTTGGGGTATAGTATAATGGGCCCCAGTGAGCCTAAGTGCTGCCCTTGTCGGGCTCCCCATCTAATATCTATCCTCTTGCCCATACCTACCTGTTAGTTTATTTAAAATACTCATACAAGTCTTATACGTTAGTGAATTATTTTTCTTATGTTTTATGAGGATTATTTGATTTTGACTTTTAACTGTAAGATGACTCTTCATTAGAAATAATTGGCTCTTACCAGAAACACAGCACATTTATGTACCGGTAACTAAACTCTACCTACTCGAGTAGTCAATATCTACTGCTTCAAAGAAATATTAAAAAAATATACTTAGAGCAAAGTAGAAATATGCATACAAATTAAAATCAGGAACTTATTACTTTTATAGTTAATGTTAATCAATGACGAATGACCTACAAATGTACAGGAAACAAAAGTGTAATGCGAAAGATTACAATAAAATAAATCCAATATACTAATATTTAAAAAAAATGCAAAAGCACGGGATGTAAGCGATAAGATTGTGAGCTGATATCAAGTAGTTTTTGTTTTTTATTTTATTTAATATTAGTATGAACCACAAACTCGATATAGTCGTATGTAATAGCAAAAGATCAGTTTGTTTTATCACTTGTATGCAATAATAATAATAATAATTTCAAATTCAAAACGGTTTATATTACTTCAAACAATGATAAAAATAGTATCTAGGATAATCTGAGCTAAATTATTATTCAGTTTTTAAATAACGTCAACTAATTGTATCCTAAATATTAACATAGGATGGCATTTTCATGTAGACCCTGTGGCGTAGGCCTGTGTTTGAAATTTGTCACCCTGTATAAATATAAATATATATTTTTTATATATATTTTTAATGTTCTAAAGCACACAAGTTCATCGTAAAACTTAATAGTGATTTTTCAAAAACATCAAGATTTGGCAATGACAAAAAAATTGGTATGAGATTAAAAGACGAAAAAGTTCGACGGTAACGTCGAAAAGCAGAGTCTCGCCGCCCGGTGCCAAAACAAACAGTGCTGGGTTAAAAATAAAGATGATGACAGCCACGGGGCAGAGATAGGATCCCTTATCGTAAAACTCTTTATCAGCCGGCTCAGCTAATGTTGATTTCCAGTTCATTTATTTAGCAGATCGTAAATTAACTTCTGTTTTTAATAAATTTGATAAATATGCGCCAAATTCACCAATTAAGAACGTTTTAAGCCAAGCGATTTTTAAGTGTAGTTCGATCTATCAAACGTCCAAATGAAGCAAGTTTCAGATGAAGAAAACAGGTGTATTTTGAGTTTAGAGCCAAGCTGTAAAAAAAAATATATATATATATATATATATATATGTAATGCTTATTGATAAAACGATTCATAACTTCACATATATAAAATTATTTGGATAGAGATGCTTCCTCTTCTATTTTTCTTGGACTCGTTATTCGCTTTAATTCGTTACTTCATTACAATGTGTTTTCATTCCGGGTGTACATCCGTTCACTACTGTCGTTCTGAAAAGAACATTTGACATTTTCGAAGCTTTCTTTCTCGCGTCCGAATAGAGACTGAGACTGAGTTCTTTTCAGAACGACAGTAGTGAACGGATGTACACCCGGAATGAAAACATATATATATATATAGATATAGATATATATATATATATATATATATATATATATATATATATATATATATATATATATATATATATATATATATATATATATATATATATATATATATATATATATATATATATATATATATATATATATATATATATATATATATATATATATATATATATATATATATATATATATATATATATATATATATATATATATATATATATATATATATATATATATATATATATATATATATATATATATATATATATATATATATATATATATATATATATATATATATATATATATATATATATATATATATATATATATATATATATATATATATATATATATATATATATATATATATATATATATATATATATATATATATATATATATATATATATATATATATATATATATATATATATATATATATATATATATATATATATATATATATATATATATATATATATATATATATATATATATATATATATATATATATATATATATATATATATATATATATATGTATATATATATATATATATATATATATATATATATATATATATATATATATATATTCCACTGACTTTCTATACAGATAGTTACAAGGCAAATATAATTACTGCCCCGAATTTAGACTTTTAAAAGTTCGCTCTAAAAAAATCATTATGAATTAACGGACACCTTCGAAAATACCCGCTCACCTGCCTACTTCTAACTAAAAAATCGGTCATTTACAATCTGTACTATGTTAATTTGGGTATTACCTAATTTTAAATTAAATCTTGGCAGGTACGTTAAAAAATTACAGGCTTCACACGCATCCTTACGAAATAGACCGCCTTTCTTAAGCCAGCTGCCAAAAATTTAATTGCATTTTTGTTTTTCGATAGAAAAAAAATGTCAAGTATTGACACTAGCAACTATACTGCAGAAAATATGTTGTTTTAATACCCGTATTTCAAAGATATTATATTCATTGGCATTTTTTTCCATATCCACCGACAAGAATTTACAATCATCTTTAATAAGCACCAACATTTTATCATTCATTTCGTAACAAAAAGCTTTCTTTGCACTACGAGTATAGTTAGTAAACTTTTGAAAAGGATAAAAGTACAATAATTTGTGTTAAATTTGATGAATTTAGAAATTGGTAATTTTTTGAAAAAACTACAAAGAATATATTTTTTTCACAGTAGCAGTGACATTTTTACATATCAAAAAAGGGCTGTGCTGATAAATTAATATATATAACCATCTTAGGAAGACATTTTAAAACATATATTTTCAACACCGTCTATCTCGAAAATATTTATGGACCCTTGTATTTTAACACCTTTTTTTACTATTTTTATACTAGTATAGTTTCATCAAAAATTAAGCATATTACACATGTCAGCAGTCACTACCTTTAATAACTTACTTAGGATACTCTTTTATAACATAATTAATCTTTCAGAAAATATAAACAATTTTTTATTCAATGTGGGAATTAAACAATTTTTGATAAACGTAAACTCAGAAAACAGTTCATCTTGCAAGTGAAAATTGAGCCACTATTTCCTTGAAAATAGTGAAGTTCTTTATGTACTATGCTACCATTAATAATAAATGTTCTCATGAATTTGTGGTTATCTGTTGTTAAGGAAAAAAAATATTCAACTGGGCATTGCGACAACAAATTGTCATAAAGCAGTAGTTCTATGACCACCAAAACTATTTTTACAAGCTCTGGCTAACATTGATTAATCTTCCTTTAACTTTTTGTTTTTTAAATTACCATTATTTCGTATGGTGGAGAGAATCATTGTTTATTAAACAAGAAAATCCCATTGATTAAGGACGGGAAAATAAAGACGTATACCAGGCACAAGGCCAGATTTCAAATCTGAATCCAAATGCATTCCCTCATAAATAAATTTTTAAACACTGTAATATTGTATACATATTATGTACTCATGATAAATCTGGCATGTCTACAAGCTAATACGTTTCAGTGAGTTAGCTTGAAAAATTTATGAACTGAAGGCTATACAGATTATTAATTTTGCTAGTTTTTTTGGCTATTTTTAATTCCGACCTTGATATTTTCATGGGATGAGTGCGTGTTATTTTTCATGCTTCAAAAAATGGAACCCTTAGTATTTTTTTATATATCTACAGCTATTATTCAGGAATCGTCATCATCAAGCTTTTTTATCCACTGTTGGATATCTCTCGCATATATCTACGTAGTGTGTTTAAGTTGCATATGGGACCTACAGGCAGTTTATTGTCAAATATGAACGGTGCTATTTAAAAGGTAATTTTAGCGTATCACTGATGGAATGCGCCACCGCCTACCCATCAGACGGCGAGTACATTAAATTTATACTCGCCATTGTTTCGACCAAATTTGATTTATGAGTTCTAAATACAAAACACTGTTTAAGAATTAGTAATCATATTACGATGTAATTAACACACAACATATGGTTGTCATTTACCGCCATTTTGTTAGAGTAATGATATGAACGGAAAGTAACTCAATAAATCCACAGTTGTTTGTTTCACATGCCAAAAATAAGCTCCCAGAAAATCAATATTCTGTATAATAATTTCCAATCCAATCATATTCCTCAGCAACCCAAAAATTGCCCCTCTGTTTCGCCTTAGCTCGATAGTTGCCCGATTGAACCCCTCACTCCGCTTTTCTGCAAAAATATGTTAAGGGAACCATAGTGCATTACATATAAAAAACTCAGGAAGTTTAATTGTTTTTCAAAATAATTAGTGCCAGTTTCTTGTACTCAATTAATTTTTGAAAGGCTCGGGTTAACAATAAACAGTTTTCTAATCCAAATTTATTTTCGAAGACAATGGTATTCCCCTTAAATTGAATACCGGGCCATATTGATTACAATATGTGGTTAATAACTGTTGTTGTTTAAAAAATAAATATACTGATGTCTTTGTTATATGTAATGTAAAGCAGTTTTAAATGTATCATTAGAAAACTGTTTGTTACTAATTTATCTGGATATTGTAATACCGAAAAAAAGTGGTTGCATGTATAAAAATATATTGATCAATTCCGTCTTGGTTACATCTACATAAAAAGCATGCCTTCTGTAGCAGAGTAGTGTACAGCGGTGTGGCAATATATAATTAGTTTAAAAATCAGTACGAACATTTTCACAGCAAATGCAGAAAGAAGTAATTTTACACATTAAACATCACATCTTCCCAAAAGAGATTTAATAGCGGAATGGTTTATAGTTAGCATTTTTATCACCACACAGTATTTCTCTCTTATTATTAAACTTGTTCCATGGCAAATCACCTGCATATAGAAAAATGCCGACTTAAAACGTAGAAAGAGTAATTTTAAAATCCAAAGGTATAAACACCGGCGGGTACTAAAGAAAAAAATTGCCATGACTCAATGTCGGTACTTGTAATGCACAGGATTTGAATAAAACAATGCTTAATCAAGTGTCATAGTTCGATTCATTTAAATACCGAAAGTAACCGTTTAACATATTTATGCATATATTGCGTATATTTTTTCTGAATTATTTAAGGAATGAGATAGTTGCTGTAGTAGTAACGTTCCATTGTCAACTATAGTCAGATTTTATAGGACGTTCTAGAATTATTTGCAAATATCAACTGAAATTAAAAGCCATTGTAACAAGTACGGATCGGAAAAAAAAATGTTTTAATTTAGTTAAATTAATATCTTCTTGCTGATTATAGATATCCTGGGATGCATACCTTTAACTTTAAATATGTTCAGAAAAGTGGCAAAACATGTAAAATGAATTCCACTGAGTTTATCGTTTGTTGTATCCTCGATTCTAACTATCTCTTATGACAAAGTTTTATCATTTTTCTCGGCTGTCTAATCAGCATGAAGAGGGTCATTTAATGGACATAAGGAGATATAATATTCACGGGGATCCTTAATTAAAACGCAAGCATAAATATAAATATATAATAATAATAATAAAATAATAATGGCCAGAACTGAATACACCACGAGACACAACTCAACAGCGAAGGTCGTTCATCAAGCATTAGCCACAACATACAAACTAACGGAGATCACAGACCCTTACTACCATACACACCAACATCCAAACTTGAAAACGAAGACTACAAGCTCTACTAGGCCATTGACATCCACACAGATAAAACAATTCCCGCAAACAGACCCGATATCACCTTTCTATCCAAGAAAGAAAAGATCACTTATTTAATTGACATGGCTGTCCCCAACGATGAGAACATCCAAGCGAAATACAGTGAGAAGATCGCCAAATACACCGTCTTGGCAATGGAAATAAAAAGGCTGTGAAAACAGGAAAAAGTCATCATTGTTCCTCTCGTCATATCAGTAACAGGCCTCACCCCAACAATGTTTATACCGGATTTGGCTCAATTAGGACTTAACACAGACATTCACAGGAACATCCAGAAATCGGTCATTTTGACATGTAGCATCGTTAGATCCAATAGTTGTTTTTTTTTTGTACTGACTTGCTATAATCCCGTCAGTATAAATTACAACTACAGGAATACTGTGAGTGTCGTTTATTTGTATTAAATGTACTACTCTCAATTTACCCCTTAAATAGGAGGATACAAAGTTAGTAGCTGACTATTAAAAGCCATATTCCCAACAAAATACACGTTGGTTATATCGTGTACCGTAGATACACACACTGCACACGCACAAGAATTTCGGCAAAGTGTAATTTAATCCACTCAGCCAAGTTGGTTTGACTTTCCACTGGATGGTGCGGACCAAATACTATGCTGTTCTTCCTTGCTGGTCGTTCCAACCGGTCAACTTTTTTCTCTAGCTTGGAGTTACGTTTCTTCCTATTACTAGAAGTAGGCCGATCATTAGCTCCCCCCTAGGGGCGCTTACAGGCCACTGTCGTTTGAGGAGACACCTGGCACTGCTAGGCATAGACGATGACTCCAGCAGTAATGCTTGTGGTGAGGAGGAGGAAATCCCGCTGCACTATCTGTGTACCTGAGAAGCTAGGACTAGACTGCGGCAAGACATTCGATGTTTCGGTGCTTAATAGAGACGTTGCTAAGGACCTTCTTTGGAAGGACATCCTAAACTTTATAAATAGATCTGGTAGATTTAAGAAAGATACGGAGGTGGTATGAAGGGTTGGGGTAAACCGCAAGGGTCAAATTTGGCCTACCGGCTTGGCTTCGGCCTCCCCTCAACTACTACTACTACGTTTCTTCAAATCTTCGACCACAGTTGTAATCGGGTCAATTTTACTAGTTAGTTTGGGAGAGATTAAAAATTACACCTTTAACTTTGCTAGTATTTATTAATCCCTTAATCTCTTCCAGCTGTAGATGGTTGATAAACCGCATTTGACATTGTTTGTTGCACCGAAAATACTTAAAATAAAGCATCGATGGCTCTCCCCTACTCTATTCAGCGTTACACTGGCACACCAAATTTGGCGTGAGACTTGACAGTTGAAGAACGCATTAAAATTATCCAATAGACCCAAATGGTTCGATTTTCCAATTTTCCAAATTCGCCAAAACTGTCATTAATATAATTAAAACCTTCTAAATCTTGTAAAAATTAACATTCATAGACTAAAAACATAAACAAACACACTGTTGCCAAATCTTATCATATCTGTCTCTCAAAATGCTTTACCAATATTAAGCAATACCGTACAATTCATTATCAATACTAAGCATGAATAAAGTGTGAAGTTTCACCGCATCTGACATTCTCGTTATTTCGTTTACCTGAAAATCCTACAAAGAATCTGTACCTACCGAAAGTGATACTAATACGTCTGGGACCGCAAATGTCATAACCGCACCTAATACTATTTCTCACATTAGTTATAAGGATCGAAATATCAAACATTATTATACTAGCCGTGAACATTATCAAACGAGGCGTCAGCCGAGGCTGATACCACGGCGTGTCTCATACAAAACAATTCTTTTCTTTCTTCTGGCGTTAAACATTGTGCACATTTTGACAAAAAAAATTCCGGAAAGGCAGTCGTTTTCCCGTTGCTGAGTTCGTTGTTTCAGGGCTATAATGAATCCACTACGCTCCTAGAAATATAATAAATCCATCAGTCTGAAAATATATATCATTTTGACACTAAAAATGACGATCAAAATGTTGTCATTATGACATGCCAGAAGATAAACGTTATGTTTGGGTTTCAATAACAAGAAAACTGAGATATAAAAATATCATGTAATGTGATTCTTTGGTTGACATATTTTATTTTGTGAGACTTATTAGATGACAAAAAAAAAACAGCAAAATGTATCAAAATTTCTAATTTAAAAGCTCAGTGTTCAATTAAAAAGCCCAAGAAATGTTTGCCAGTCACTGTATCAAAATAACGAAACCAAAGTTTACTGAATATAATATAAGTTATATTATATTCAGTAAACTTTGACGAAACTGAGTAAAAATATTTTAAAACAACGTCTGACGGTGAATTTTTTGAAATGGACTGTAACATTTATCACACTATTTTTACCATAGCGGGAACTGTAACAAGTACAAACAACAAAATCATTTGGTAATTACGTAAGATATTCTGGAAAATTACTTAAGATATATTTTAAGTCAAGAAGAATTACGTGGTAATTGTTATGAACCATAATATATAAACATAAGTGAATCTCGAACATTTTAAGCACGTTTTCAACTAGCAAAAAATAACTAGTTTGTATCAAATTTTTTGAGGGGTTTCTGAAAGGTCTAACTAAAATTAAATACAAACTAATGGTTTCCGCGATTTTGAAACAAATCGTCCATTTTTACTCTAAGAGTCCTTATTTATAATTAAAATATAGATTATAAAATACACACAGAGTCTAGAATCTTAAAATCTTGATTGATTTGAAATATTTTGAAATCAGCATTAAAAATACCGAGAACAAGTCTTTAATTCAACCAAAACCGTGTGTTTTCAGTGTAGATATCATTGACTCCACCTGACGATAAACTATGACTGTTGAAGAAAACATTAACAGTCTAAAACTAAGAATAAATTAATAATTTGAAACCAAAAACCAATATTTATAAATTTTTATTGTCTTTTGTTGTAATAAAATGTTCATATTTATCTGAAATGGCTCCCACGGTGGCACTTTCCTTGAAAACAACACCAGGGCACCGTCATAAATTTGATCAGGCTTATGGATATGAATATTTAAATTTTTATTTCGGGACAGTCGATCATTGGTTCTGATTTAATAATGCAGGTTTTACGATTTTTTTATTACCTGTTTTTTTTCTTTGAAGCTTTCCACGACATATAAAACGTGATATATGTGCCTGTCTAAAGCAAATCTGACGACCCTGTGGAAAACTTACGTTCAAAAATGTTTTAATGTCTAACAGATATCAGGTTTGGACAAAGCTCTATACAACTGAATATTCCTAAAAAAATAAACAACAAGCACAAAGTTTTGTACTAGTATACACAAAAATGAACTAATAATTCATAGGTACGACTTTGGAATGACACGATTGACACATAGAATACTTTAGAGGCAGCTGCAAAATTTGACGAAACCCGATTTTGAATTTTTATTTCACTAAATGATAATCTAAAAATGTTTTGAAGGTGTTTGATACATTTTCGAGTAACAGAATAGCCCTATTTATAGCGCCAAACAAAGCAAAAATGTTGGATAAAATACATAAAAATTTACTTTTATCTGGTATAAAATAGATTGTCTATTTAACTGCCATTTGAAAAAACTGGAGGTGAAACATCCTCCAGCCTGCATTACTTTCTGACAGTGACCGATTCAACTGTTTATATTAAAGCTGGGCCGCCGGATCTTTACCCATGCGTAAAAAATATATAGTTTTTAAACTTCGTGTTTCCCTTATCGATTGATATTCTACAAATCAATAATAAAAGAAAAGGATGAAACATAAAATATTGTCTTCTGTATCTGAACGCATTTAAGAAATATGAAAGATTTAATTACCAAAACGAACTTGCTAGACAAAGACATCAACATAGGCAGGCTTTGCAAAGCCTCAACGTCAAGGATTTATTTGGAGGTAATTATTATTGTCATTTTATATTGTTCGTATTTGTGTTTTTATAAAGTCTTGTGCCGTTTAGCCTTAAAACCAGTCCTTTTAGGAAGATACTTTTGATGTATTTTTGTTGCTGGTAAATACTGTTATTAGTTAATAGTCATTTGTTTTATAAATATTGTTTATATTTATATCTACGCCCATAATGAATGCGACTTTTTTGTGACAATTTAATCTACGAAATTTTGATTTGATTCGTATGAATATGAATGTTGATGCATGAATAAACATCCAACGGATCAACTGTACTGTATGTATTCAACCTGAAGAACATTACTAGGTTGGTTAGTTCTTATGCCGAAAAAGTGACATTTGTTTGACATTTTCAAATTTTTATATGGAAATGGAAACCATGGGGATATTGTGTCATGCCAATTTTAAATAAGTAGTACAATATGGTTTAATTTTTTGGGGAGTTGGAAATGAAAGTAATTGTTTATGGCTTTGTAACAATACACATTCTGTTTGTAACACGATTATATAAAAATAAATAATTTTCATATCATAGGTTAAACAATTTTGTTAGGACAGCTGCACCCAATAACTGTTAGTATTAGAGTTTGTTAATATAACAGGAACAACAAAAAATAAGTATTTAAAATTTTATTTATTTATTTTGTTTTGTGTACTTTGATGAATGGCAAAATTAAATCTGTAAAATCTACAATGTCTCCCCATATATTATACAGAATCTTTTATTTTATATCTCTCACTTTCTTGAATTTTTTCTTACTCTTTGTTCCTCTGCTACTTGACATCGATTTCCCTTCAGTTCAATTAACATTTTCCCAGAGGTATTCCTGACAACCCCATCCTGTTATGGATACTGAACCAAGTATTTTTAGGTGATTACTTAGATAGGGTAATTTAGACCAGATTTTTCTGGCGTTATTTAATTTCTTTTTGTATAGCATCATTTTTTAAATTGATTTAACATAGAGAAATGTTAATAATACATAAATAAATACAAATCGGACATTACTATAACCGCCACTGTTTCAAATATAAACTCAAGAAAAAGTCACTGCAATGTGCAAATTTAATTATTGTTTTGCATCCATAGTTACTTTACATCATGCACGTACTCATGTTTTACGGAATTTATTGTTTACCTGCAATACCCAGAATTTGAACGCTTAAGGTAAGTTGAGACGCAGTAAACAATAATTTTGTTCCTTATGAAATAATGTACATATTTTCATAAGTTAAGCGCTAACCTACTTTTCAACGTAAATTTCGAATTTTATTCTCACTAATTAAACACCGCAAAGCGACTTGATTTATAGCTTATGAGTATGCACACATATGCATAAAATCACACCATCTCTTTATTTAAATATCAAATAATAGTCTCTGTACTTTGACTAAAGATTCTAATGATCAGAAATAATTAGAAAACGAATCTTTCAAAGGCAGTCCAGAAACAAATTTCAAACAATTTTTATCAGTAAATGAGATGCAACAAACCACAACAGTTGTCTGTCATATGCCGAGCTCCGCGGAAATATCTGGAAGGATCCTCACTATAAGGAGTATAATGTATGGTTAGGGGTTGTCTATTTAACATTGGATCGATCGTCTATACGGAGTGTATTTGGTATAGGACAAAAAGGAAACCAGACATTTTTCTCAGAAGAGATCAGGGTAATGTAACATGTTTTCTAGCTAAAATGATTTAAGAAGAAAATATCGAATAAAGCATCAAAACATTGTTTGAGAAAAAAACATTTTTTGTATGTTTGATCAACCAGATCCAAATCATGTCTGCAATAAACCGTGGAAGTATATTATTGCGATATGACATTTTGAGTTTTAACAGTAAAAACACTCCGTTCTTACCCCATCTACATATAATTTGTCTGCGGCATACTAAAACTCGTAATTTGAAGGTAATAATCCCATTGACAGTGTTTTGTATTCTTTAGAAGACAAAGAAACGGAACAATTCTTTATACATTTGTACATAATAAAATAAACGTTTTTGAAAATTTTAAGTTAAGTGACATGATTGTATAAACCGTCAATTTCTAGTTAAAACTTACCAATAACATTAAAGCATGACTTCTTTAATTGTTTCCTTTATCACCCCTAAACGACACGTTATCTGTCCGCCCGATCGTCAGCGTGCACACATAAAATAAACCATCAATATATGCAGGTGTGCATCGCATGTGGGGTGAGTTGCGGATGTCTACACATTTGTCTTGTCCCCCCCTTTGTGTCTGTTGGCGCCACTTGTGGCTCATAAACGTCGCCGAACTTTTATGTAGTCGAAAATATGCTACTCGCTACCAACCAACAACAAACTAATTAAGTAATTACTATACTTATTCCGAAACACAGGGGATCAAAAACAAAACGAGATTGTTTTGAAGCGGTCCATTTTAGGAATAGTTCCAAACAATGGCAGCAGGTCTATAAGAGTTAGATAACTGCCAAAAAATGCAAGCCAAAAACAATAAAATTCCTTAGTTAATTGTACAGAACAATAAAATCAGTTATCATTTTGGCGAACCTGATACAACATAACTTAGAGCGAAGGCCCAAGTCGATATAATCTTTATATAAAATCGATTTTCATAACCATACATTTTTTGGTATTCACTTCTTATTCATTCTGTAAAGGACCTTTAAAAAAATCGTGTCATTAATGTCATTATCATATATATATATATATATATATATATATATATATATATATATATATATATATATATATATATATATATATATATATATATATATATATATATATATATATATATATATATATATATATATATATATAATATATATATATATATATATATATATATATATATATATATATATATATATATATATATATATATATATATATATATATATATATATATATATATATATATATATATATATATATATATATATATATATATATATATATATATATATATATATATATATATATATATATATATATATATATATATATATATATATATATATATATATATATATATATATATATATATATATATATATATATATATATATATATATATATATATATATATATATATATATATATATATGTATATATATATATATATATATATATATATATATATATATATATATATACATATATATATATAATATATATCAATAAAAAAAAACTGTATCAAGGTTTACTGAGTTGAAAAAGCATGTTTTAAAATAGTTATTTTTTAATTATATAGATGCGTTTGATATATTTCTGAAATTATACTTATCAAGATAATTATTTTTACAATCCCGTTATTGCGAATAATGAATCGTAATATTGATATTGTTCACAGTAACGTAATTAATTTGCCCCGCATATTCAGAAGAGATCCTTCCTGTTCAATTAGCGGGGTGCTGAAGAAGCTCCGATGTATCTTGCGAGGAAGGCCATTGCGGTAATCTTGATAAATCTTCCGTCGCGGTACGACGGTGCTTCCTGGCTGGCGCCTGGCGGTGCTAAAAATAGAGTGATGGCGGCCAGACGACGCCGCACCACGATGGATGCCATCGCATCAACACACTTGACGAATTTCGATTTTTTGATTATCTGATTAAATTTGTGCGACGACGTTCAAAATTCATTGACATACACAGAGCGTTCGGCACGTCTCAATATTCGATCGGCATTCGTGCCAATTTTACTAACGAATTTACTGGTTTGCGTTGGTTCGTATAATTTAATCATAGATGTTTAATAATAAGCCGAAGTTGTTCTTTTCGCCTACCATATATCCAATATTATTACTGTCAACCAACAAGATGGGGTTTTTCAAGTTCCTGGAACCCGAAAAAAATATTTAAAAGATAATGTCTGTATTTGTGAGTAAACCTGTAAAACAATTTATTTCAAATGTACAGGAAAAATAAGTGTAAGTTTTAATGATCTACATTTTTTAAAATTGTGTCTTGAGAACAGGGAATCCGATTTTAATTGAATTTGAAACAAAAATACCTTAAATATCTTGCCCTCAAAAAAAATGTCATAATCATTGGCTCAAGTAAATGGTTTTTTTGATTATATATTTTTAAAAAATCGCATTTTTAGAATTCGCATGCCGATTTTAACCCAACTGCGAAGATGTTTTTCAGTAATAAGCATGTGCAAGTCATTGCCATAGGTAATAGATATTTATCGAGCTATGCATTTAAAGAGAAATCATAAATTGGGAACCGAGTTGGTAACACATTTACCAATCTGAACTAAATTGAATATAAAAATTGAAAATGCAGGCATATACCTTAACTATATAAAATTACAAGAGTCATTAGCCAATCATACTTGACGTTTACTGGAGATTTACTTTTTTTAAAACAAATATATTTTAGCAACAAATACACTTGTACGAATCAAACTGCGAACAAAATTTGTATAGGTAAATATCTTGGAACCGCAGATATTGCTTTATTAAAAATATAAACTAAAAAAAACATTATAAAGGTAAATACTTCAAAGGATGAAACAAACCATTTCCGTACGTAACAGGAAAGTAGATGTTCCCTGAAACTTGTTTTTTATACTTTAATCAGCATTATTTTGTAAACACTTATTCTTCCAATAGAACGTTCAAAGTCCCTTCACTTCAAGAATTAGAAGTATAATGCTCGTGCATTGTGAATATCAATCAACAATCGCCTAACCAAGGGCGGATTTAATTTTAATCTAGAGAGGGCTAATTTAAAGTGACGATGGGGGGTAAAAAACAACAAATTCGCAATTTCATAAAGCTAACTGGATTGAAGTCCGGACTTTAAAGATTTGATGACATTATCTATAACCTGTAATTATCCTCAATTACCCCCTGTAAATCCGCCCCGGGCTTAACAGACCAATCGAAGGTATATTTTTTTATTCTCTCCTAAGAGGGAAGTACTGTAATCATGAAAAGATTCCCTTCCGAGATTTTTGTAGATGTTTCCAATTTAGGGTCACTAGATCCCGAAAACCATATTCTTCCATTTCAGTCGGTTCTCTCAAATTTGGCTAAAAAATCTAGGGTCGTTTGGGACGGAATGGTAACATTTTGGTAAGAATCCAATATGGCGAAACAAAATGCCTCACAAAATGTAAAAAAAAACATATTAAGCAACCACATATAAAAGATATCTCAAAGTATGCACTTACCCAAGAGACTAGAAATTTTCCTAGTTATAATCGAATGAATAGTAACATAAACAATAAAACATATATATTATACAATCCGAAAAAGAAAGTGCGCCCCTAAATAAACCAGCTAATATTCCCATTTTGGTATTTTAAAGAAATATTAGGTGAAGGAG
This sequence comes from Kuschelorhynchus macadamiae, assembly GCA_030620095.1. Lineage (NCBI taxonomy): Eukaryota > Metazoa > Arthropoda > Insecta > Coleoptera > Curculionidae > Kuschelorhynchus > Kuschelorhynchus macadamiae. The sequence goes on from JAUTXW010001616.1 coordinate 241,592, forward strand.
TTAAATTCTAATTTAATAGGGAGATTATAAATTTAAGTAATTACATTTCATCATTCATTATCATCAACCTTTTCCCTCCACTGTTGGATATAGGCCTGAATCTCGCATACTATGTGTCTATGTTGTTTTATACAGAAATAGAGGACCTACAGACGATTCGAATAGTACTATTTGAGAGGTGAATTTAGCGTATTACTGATGAAGCGCGGCCCGCCTACTTATCAAATGGCGAGCGCATTTAATTTATTTGAAACCAAATTTGCCTCCGCTCAGAATCGTAAAGGGAATCTTTAGTGCTTAGGCCAGGGAAAGACACACAGCCACGTTACGTGACATATTGGTCAATAATAACGTATTCTGCGGGGCATTAAGTTCTCCTTTCACTCGTTAATGAGCCTTTTCTAATATATATAGGTTTATTTCGGTGGAGTATAAACAAGGTTCGTTAAATTTTCGTTATGAAGCCTGCTCTGTGGTAGGGTGCTCCAATAGCATTGCAAAAATTGTGTATTCCAATCAGAGCTAGAACTTTTTTTCTAATAAAACATAACTTTGTATGCTGTTGTGTTTAAGAAATCAGATTGCCTTTTGGTTAGTCCTGGTTAGGCGTTTTTTAAGGTGTTGCAAAAAAGTGTATCTATATTGAAACAAGGACTTTTTTAGTTTTTACCTCCAATTATATTCAATATTTGATTCCGTTAGTGGATCCGTCCATTAGGTTTGTCAATACGGCCATCGTTAAAGAGTGTATAAATAAATAATAATAAATAAAAATCTTGCTAATATTCCGATATATTAGAAAAGGCCGATTAACATGCGGACCGAGAAGTGAGCTGCTCGTAGAATGATTGGTCAATACGTCCGGTGATTTTGATTAGAGAGGTCTCGCTTGCAATTATATTCCCGTCTGCGCCAGTTAAACCTATCATTACATGATAGGTTTAACAAGAAATACATAAATCTAAATTTACGACCATCTTTAAATATAACAATACGAAGGAATCCGCACATTTTCGACATCGATAAAGCCATTATAAAAATTAAACAACACGATGCAAAAGCTAAAAAAGCTTCTCGATGACGATAATAAATCCATTATATCGTGAATAAAAGCACTCTTTCCAAACACTATTATAGTAAAAGCTTTGATACATAAAACCATTCATCTCTAAGAAGCTATATTCCGTCATCCGTCAGTTCATCTCGTTATTTTCTCGCTTGATGGATCCTTTGTTGGGATACCGGACACTTGTTGCACGAAGTCTAGCCAAATACACTAAGAAAAGTGTTATTACGACAGAATTCAAATCTGGAACGTAAACACCGTTACAATTTTTATCTTTTTCAAAAGTAAGGTGAGTTTAAAATAATCAGTATATTTTTACTGCCCTCGTATGACAAAGTGGTAGAAAATGGTATTAGCCTCCGTTTTTTTTTTCAATTTTCACCGTTTCCATATATTATACCTACCGCAGAGGATTTTTTTACTACTTTAGAAACTTGAAAGATTTTAGTAGAATCATACAGGATATTATAATAGAATATCTTATATTTTAATGAACATTCGATTCATTCACTAGACTAATGGGGCTTCTGTCGGTGACACACATCGACCTGTCATACTACAGATGTCATATCATTTATGTGCAGCAGCAGAATCTAGAACTAAAATTTACTGCGATATCCTCTTAAAAATATATATATACATTCAACGATCAAATTACAAGAGCGATCATGGGGCTTTTTCTAAAATTTCCTCCATTTTACTTATTCGTGGAAGAGGAAGCAATAAGGATAAGCATGCCCATGTTACCTATGGAATGAAGGACAGCATGAGTCACATCCAGCGTGTCAAAGGTTGTGGAAAACAACTAGATATTGGGAATGCCATCGGACCTGCTATCAAAAACTACACATCAACCCTATTCCGTGATCTTTATACGAAGAGATGAGTGGGATCGAAATAATGCGATCTACTAAAACGAGCGTTGCGCATATTTAAAGGTTCCAAAACCATTAAGAACGTAGGAGCTAGAATCCATTGAGTAAGACCGAAGATTGTTCTTTGAGTGAGCCTAGATAAAAATACCTCCATATTTCAGGCAGAAGTTGATGAAATCGAGTTGTGTGCAAGTGTGTTACAAGAATGCCAGGTAACACATAAAACGATAAAAATATTCTCCGATATTCAAGCAGACCTTAAAAGACTTAAAGCATGACAATGCACATCGAGAACGATTTGGAACTGCCAGGAAATGGGACAATGGGACATGAGGGTCTGGAAGGAAGTGGGTCTGCGGAGTTCCTAGTAAAGAAAGGGGCAGAGACGAAATTCATGGAACCTGAAACAGCTTTGGGTATATGCCATGGAAAGACCAAGCGTGTAATTTCGGACTGAGTAAAGAAAGAAGCTGATCAATACTGCATGGCTTGGACTGTCCCAGGTCTGTCGCATGTAAAAAGGCGTTTATACCCCTTGATAGGATAACAGAGAGTCTGTTAAATATGAACAGAATTAAGCTCAAAACGGCAATAGACCTATAGGTTGGCCATTGTGGTGTAAGAGTTCACTTGCACAGGATGAGGCTTGAGGAAGAATTCGAGTGCCGCTTATGTACGTCTATGTATGCGAATGTCCGAGGGCTGTCAGGATCAGGTTCTCCATATTCAGCAGAGATATTCTGCTGCTATAGAAGGCTTGAAGGATACCTCCCCAAATGCAATATAAGTCTCACTGTGGAGTTAGTGTGGGGAAGAGTTAACTATAGTTGTGACCCATAACAGACCGAAGTGTGGCAGCGGGAGTCGATGTAACCCACTCATTTTTAACCTAACCTATCACACACAGAAAAGACACTGAGAAAGTAAAACTAAAGCCGAAATTATGGATTCCCTATATAGATGACATTTCTGTAAATCTGCAGTTATATGTATGATTTGAACAAACTTTAATCAGGTATGTCTATATTTGGTACTAGAAGCAGTGCGAATTTTTTTTTTCGTGTGACTTTATTGTTTTGTCAATGTTTCTCACTGATTTTATTTTGATGTGCAATCGATTAGCTTATGAAACGAAATATCTATTTTTTCTAATTAGCTGTATTTAAAAAAAATGGACAAATAAATCCTGAAAGCTTCCTATAATGCACTTTATTATACCATGCTTGCAGTATTAATTCTGCGCCCTGTATTACAGTGTGCGGAGTCGGAGTTACCTTCGAAGTTCTCCAAATACTAAAACAAGCATTGGCACTTCACAGTACCTTGATAGAGAACGCATTATGATACTGCCACAGTCGTTATTGTATAGTTAAAGGTCGATGCTAGAACATTGACTAGTGTAGCTCCAATCTAGGATAATACATAAGTTATAAAATAGTAATTTTGGAATACTTTTTTCCCAGTGTAACTTTTTTTTCAACTCCCGTTTTATTCCCATTTTCGCGGAAGATATTAAGATTCACTTGTTGCGTTAAAGCGAAGTTTTATGACTGTCGGAACTTATTACAAGCTGACAAGTGTTATTAAAAAGACCTACATAATTATCGAAAAAACAGAGGTTATATTCTTTCGTTTTATTAACGAATGTTTATTTCAATATAAATTTGTCGTAACATCATATTAACCCTAACATATCAAAGAGCGGAAGTAGGTATTGTAACGAGGAATTCTCATGCATTTTTTTAAAATGGCCCTTATGCCCAGTGAGCCACCTGTGCTTGTACTATAGGCACTTCAAAGTAAGGTTGTTAAGTGCACAGCCACGACCTAGGGATTTTAGTTGGAGTGCTTGTTAAAACATATTTTATAGAACCAAAACATGTAAGTAGAGTGCGGAACGACCTAAAAAGCTTAGCGTATTTGCTTTTGACCAGCTGCATATACATTTACGAATACGGACTTGGTACTAAATAAACGGAGAAGGCAAAGGTAGTCTAAATGGTAAAAAAATACATCCTCAACTTAACCGAGGACTGGTTAATATTTATCATTTTATATTCTATTTGTTCAGTGTCCTACAAAGCAAAAAACGCCCATCTATACGATCGAGGAGTTGGTGATATTGATTTTGGAACCGAATATTGCAAAAAATAATTACCAACCAGGGTTTTTGATAATTTTCATTGTTGCTTTTAAAGGTATTAAACTTAGGATAATTATAATTACCAAGTAGACCAATTTAATGAACATCTAATATACGGGATATTCCGCACCGAAGGGTAATTGGGTCTTAAAATATAGGATCCAAAAAACAAATTCACTAAATTATTCATCCACAAGTATACAGGTTTTAATCGCAGCTTTAAAGAAATATCTTCTGCGGCCTAGTCTATAGCTTTGTAGAACTAGAGCTTTATTTATGTACGGACCACACCCCTTTTAATGCCTTGTTTGTTGTTCTAACTTCAGTAAATAATCCCAACTATTCCGAACGCAAGCTTCGCCCGCTTTATGGTTTGGAATCTGTAAACGATATATTACAAAACGAGATGACATGGTTGCCATCGCTGCCATAACTCGCGTAATTCAGTTTAATGTTTTAGGAAATTGTAAAAATACTACAATTATATAAACAGTGAAAAATTCAAATAATTGAACTAAAATTAAAAACAACTAAATTTTTGTTCTCTGTAAATTTAATTTATGGGAATTTCATTTATCTATGTAAAATTAATACTTTTATCCGTTTCCAACATTAAAATGTACTTGGCTGCTGCCATTGTGGTTTTATTGTTTAAAACATTATCGTTAGTGACATAAGCAATTGAGGTTAAAACTATCTATACATTCTGAGAAATTTACACCTCAGCCCAATCCCATTAATTTGTTAAAAAATCCATAATTTACAATATACAACTGTATAATTTATATAAGAATTTTACAATCAATAAATATACTAAAAAACTATTAATTCCATGAGTGCAATTAGTCGTAATTTCTGATGAATAAAATTCCTATAAGTTTCTCCATACATTTTCTTCGTGCATAATCATAAAAATACTACAAGCATTCAAGCAAACTTTAAAAACAAAATTAAAAAATATATCTTATAAATATTATTATAATTTTTGCTGTTAAAAAACTGTTAAATTATAATCAATCCATAACAAAGACTCTCTAGACAAGATCCTGGCCATCAGTGTATTTATCAAACCATTATCCAGAATTTCAAATCAAAATATATATTCATCGTCATCAATGTTTGTTCCTCTCTTATGAATATCTGGCTTGGTTATATTTTTACCAAAGTTCTTTGCTGTTCACCAACCATTTGCTAGCCAAAAGTTAGATTACTTCTCCGCTACGCTACTCCTTCATAACATTTATGAGACTACATACTTAAATTATTACACGAAAAAGCTTCTCGAATTCAAATAATTATTAATGTTGACATACACGTTCGTGTTACATATTATGAGTTCAGCAGGTTTGTAACCCAAGCATCTTATGTTTCAAGATAGCAGTGAATAAGCTAAGATATATAAAGCTCCCACCATGCATGGATACATATTATGAGTTTCCTGGTTCATGAATTCTTTCCGGTATCTATATTCACTTAGATATAATTTCAGATACCTTACTCTCAAACTTATTAGAGGAAATTATAGTTAACTTACTAATAACAGATAACATGTAATACGAAGTTTAAAACAGAAGAAAATGCATTGCCTGGTAACTATTAATGTGTTCTATTTTATGTTAAAAATTATTTAAGTGAAGGATGTCATATTTTAAACCTTCAAAAAAGGCTAAGATTATCAATTCAACCCTATGGATTTATGTTTATATATATATATATATATATATATATATATATATATATATATATATATATATATATATATAAGTATTGGAGTGGTCCCATAGCAAACATACTGAAAAAATGTTCAAAATGCAGGAACGGCGAAACTTTAAATTTTTTACGCGACGCGACATATGGGTTCACCATATTATCAGGAAAAAAGTATGTGTTACATATGCAATTGACCCAGTGTCTATTTGTTAAATTCGACTTTTACAATAACATTCGTATAAACAGAACTAAAAAGGATGATATAAAAAATTTTTATGAAAAACCGACAGTAAAAAGTGAAAAATAATACTTTATTCTTGATCTTGAAAATTTTAATCTGTGAAGTCTTCGCAAAACTAATAAAAACAGTAAAACATACTACTATATATAATATATAAACATGTATATTTTTGTGATTAAGTAAATAAGAATAAGTTTGATGCCGGAATAAAATTTTTAAAATAAAATATTATTTTTCATTTTTTTGAAGTCGGTTTTATTTTTTTATATATAAAATTTTGTATTACTTTAATCAGTTCAAAAAATAATGTCAATATTAACAACTTTGTTTACTTATATTTGAGCCGAAACCTTCATTTTTCTGATTACCAATTTTGAAACCATTAGTTTTTTTTTTTCAGGAAACAATGAAAATAAATTTTTCCTGCAATTTAAATATACATATAAAATGAAAACTGGCAACCCTGCTAGAAGACTTAAATGCTTACGACCTTGCTGAACTGAAGGCTGAGCTTTTCATATGTGTAAACATACCAGCGCACACACACACGCTTCAACTTCCACGGATTAAAAGATTTGGTTCATTCTGTTTCTGTCTATTCGTCAAAGTATTATATTAAACTATAAAAATAGCTTACCTTCAGGTCGTATCCTATGTTCATTAGTTCGGGTGTATGGTGGTGGTGGGGTTTCTGAAAAAATAAAAAAATTATACATTTTTGAATGTTCCAGTAAAATTTAATTAACGTTTTTTTAAATTCGAAAATATCGAACTATATTCTAGATTATTAAACACGTCTTTATACCGTGTAATAACACGACCGCGACATTTCGAACCACCAGTCTATATAATCAAAAAATAAAAAACTTAAAAGCTTCTCTTTAGTCCACAGACAAGCCCATCATCAATTTGCTACCTGCTGTCGACATGTCTCTTTCCCATCCTCTAGCAGTGCTAACCCGTTTGATCTCATTAAGTGTCCTAACACACTAACAAGAAGAAATTGTTACGGGGAAAAGAAAAAAAATAATGCTTGACAACTTGCCTAATTCATTTTTTTAATTTAAATTTTCTGCGAATCAATTTTATCTTGTTTCGACCACCTTTAGTTTGGACAACAAAACTATGTGAATTATTTGGCTGAAATAGAACGTACTGTATAAAAAAACTTTTTAATTATAAGTAGAATATGCGCATCTAGGAAGCCGTATCATACTATTTTTATATTTGTGATAAAAATTACCTTTTATTTGTCTTTTTGACATTTCTTTGCTAAAAGCTCAACTAACGTTATCCAAATAATAATATTACAGACAAACTCGCACAGTCTTAGCAGAAATATTTTAAATGAAATGTCCGGTCATAAGGCATAAAAAATGTTAAATTTCAAAAACACAATTGAAGGTAAAATAAAAAAGATATATAATAAAACTATCAAAGATTTTCTTCTTTTAAATATAATGACCTATATTTTACTACATTTTCAGAATCTACGAAAAAGACTAGGCGCATTTTATATAACATGTTCTATATAAAACTATAATCGTTTTCGAGACATTTAGGAAAAATATAAAATATCGATATATAATAAAGAAATGAAGCCCATATTTCAATCTTACTTTGTTTATAATCTCTTCAATAGAATGAAAAAAAAGTGTTTTTAAATAAATAAAAATAATATAGATAATATCGATTTATTTAGCATTGACTACAATTTTGATTTTTTCTACTAATAATTACATATATCTTTTCACAATTTTTCCAATATTTCTATTTATTAGTACTTTTTCCTTTTTGTTTTCTCAATTTTTTGTTTTATTTTTGAATTTGAAAATATTTGAAACAAAAATATAAATCGTATTTTTTCGTTTTAATAAATGGATATTAATATTATGGTACTGATTTTTTTATCACTTTATTATTCCGCCTTTTTGTTCCGTCGTATTGAATTCGTGCCACAATTTTACCAGTGCATCTTTATACCATATGATTTGTGTACAAGACGATTGAACAAGTAGTTTTATTTACATTATTACATTTTATTAGGCCGCCACTGTATTCCGCCATATTGAATTCGTATCAAAATGTTACCAGTGCATCCTTATATCACATTCTATGGCGCCGTCATTTTGTCTCGCCAAACTGAATTCATACCAGAATTTTACCAGTTCATTCCTATATCACTCTAGTTTTTATGCAAAAATTCAGGTTAACGGAATAATTATTTTTTTAGAATGATTTTTTGGAGTCATATTTTTTCCGCCATATAGGATTCGTACCAAAATTTAAGGGAAGTAAATATACAAACTAGACCTCTTAAGGTATCGCTGGTTTTTTTTTTGTCGAGTCTGACATGGCGCCGGCTTAAAAAACAATGGGGATATTCGATACACGAATCCGGCATTTTTCCGAAACCGAACATCTGGTCCGTCCTCTGAGTACCGAGAACTTAACATGGTACTCTGGTTCCTAGAATCCGCCAAGATATCGAAGACCCGAGATTCTTTTGTTTGGGATGAGAAACATTGATTGGGCTTTGATTCTTTTCCAGTAGGCAGTAGTGCGGACTGCGTGCCTCTTAAAAAATTGATACCCTGAAAAAAACACTTCAAAATTAAAAAACTAACTTTACATACCAGTTCATTTATACGTATTTCTGAATCACTTCCTAGAAAGCTCTTTGTGATGTGTTTACATAAATTACTTAAAAGTTTTCTTCTGTTGTATGTCCGTGTTTCAGGTCAAGTAGCCAAATATTAAAGCCAATTAAAAAATGTATGTGAGTAAACCATTTTTGTGAACATCGTTGCCCAATAACTATTTATTCGATCAACTTAAATTTTGGTACAAAAATCAATAATGGTACGAAGATGATGGTGCTTGGTAACATTCTGATATGCCAAAATGGCAACGAAATGCAAAGTTTTGAAAAATCTAAATTAAAAAAACAGGAATTTCATTACAATTTTTTGAGACTAATAAAAAAAGTTTAATTAGTAATATGGGTCATCATAACCCTTAAAGGACTTCTTAGAATATTATGAAAAACAGCTGTTATTAATAAATATTAAAAAGTATATAGTAAAATAAAAATATATTTTGGTTGAATGGTATTGTGTTTATCTATTGGAAGTGAATAATGAATTTTTGTTTTTTAGAAAGTCTTTATTTGAAATGAGATTATGAGATTAAATTAATTTTATCAAAACATTTGATTTTGTATGTAATTTAGTTTTAACTATCTGACAGCTTTTTTGGTTAGACCAAGTTAGGTTATAAAAAAATGTGTATAAACTAAATATTAGGCGGTGCAGCAATTTTTATTATTACACATTTTTTGCTCTATTCCTAATGGTATCAACAATTTTTTTAATAAAATCTCGATTTATTAAGTTCTTATATTTAAAAAAAATATATGATAAGTGTAGATCAAAAACAAAAAATTACAACATTTTGAATATGTTTTAAATTTTTTAAACTCATAAAAAAATTAAAATTAGGTTACTAATTTTAATTACTAAAACTGGTTTTGTTGAGTTTAAAATCCCACACGCCAATTATTTAGCGTCCTTCCGGTGTACCTTAATAATTTTAAAATACCCGAATAATCAATGCCACAGTTCAGATATCAGATCCACTTTCATGCAGTTGAAAAAAAAATGGCACTTGTGAAAACGTTCCAAATCTGTTCCTATAAAGCTTTGTGTTTTACATACTCTTAGATACCAACCTCGAAATAGCAACATAATAACTACTGTTTAGTTTATGGTTATTGCTCCAGTATGCATAGCTAGAGTGCAGCCAAACATGTGCCATAATCACTTTATGATTCTTTGCTTTACGTGAACGGTTTATTCGAAACACGAGGACAAAATTAACATACCGTTACTTTGGATCTTGACGTATATTTCAGTGCTGGTACAAATATAGTCCTGGAGCCCACGATCAAGATTTTGTATTCATTGCTGCGCGTCTGATATTCTAGAAGAAATTTGGGTTACATATAGCTAAGTCCACAATATTACTCGCGGATGGTTGGAGTACTCAAGTACGTGGCACACAGAGACAAACCACGAAATTAGAATGAAGCCGGCTTATAAATTAAATTTTAATGGTGTTAACATGAACATTTAAATATCGATATATTCATAGGAACCAAAAAACTACTTGGACATAAGCTTTTAAAGTGTTAATCGTTGGAACACGCTCTGATATGCAGTTACATATACAATGAGGACATAAAATCCGGACGCACCCCATTAACTTTTGAGATGCTTGAAATATCGCCCGAAATTTGGGGCATATATATGAGAAATGAAAGTCTACTATTTGGACCAAAAACTACACCTCTAATTTTCAAAATGGCGATCGGGTGCAATTTTATATTATTGTTTTAAATAAAAAGGGGTCGATTTTTATGCGTAATCTAACCCCAAAGTTTCAAAACATTTTATTAAAACGTTTTCAAATGGCATTCAATTAAATGAAGGTTAGTTTTACATAAGGTGAATTAGTGTTTCACCTTTTTCCACCAAATATATTAAATCCCTTCGTTTCGATGTAACCTCAGAGAAAAAAAGTCCAAAGGTGTAAGGTCTGGCGATCGTGCTAACCATTCTATAGAGCCTATAATAAGGTTTCCTGAAATGCATTTCAAAACGTTAACTTTCTGGAAATATTGGTGTATGTTTGCTCTAATATCTGCAATTTTGCGTATTGGTACAGCAATTCAGAAAAAGTGTGCTCTTGCCACTAACGTTAATAGTCAGGGCTTGCTACAAATATGTTTGGCTTCATTTCGTAAAAATTAAGTGCTTTCTCTGAATCATCCGCAAGTAACTCATTTACGACTTGAAATTTGTAGCTATGAAATTTGCTCCTTTATAAAATATTTATGATGGTCTATCTTGACACGTCACACGTTTTGAGACACATGCTTGCTAGGTTGTTAAGAATTTGCAACCATTTTAGTCCTACCGTTCTAAATTTCGAGTTTGGTTTACATTGCCTTCCTTCACACGTTATTCAGGCTCAGGACCGGTCAAAATTGTAATACGTCCACATCGTAGGATTCATACGGGGCGAACTACAAGGCCTGAGAAAATTGTTACAGGAAGAGTGAGAAACAATATACAGGCTGTGCAGAGATCGGAGCTAGTAGATGATTCTCTGCTAGGCCATAGACTCAATTAAGTTTACGGAGTTTATTTCCAAATAACGCTTTTAACTACAGAATTTGGTTTGCAAGATCTACTGGCAAATCATCTCGGTACTTTTGTCCTAGATTTAACCCAGACTCTTCAAATAAGTTGCCCTTCATATAAACCGCAAATATTTTGCGATAAAATTGGTGTAAAAGTACTTGCAATATCATTTAAAGATCGAAAACGTAATTTCAGTTGCGCAATAACTAAAATAGTGTCCCATAGAAAATATGTGTCTGAAAATTTTTTTTTGCATCAAGTAATCTTTCGTAGTCAGAATACTTAATTCATTTTTAAATTTCGGAACATTTCTTATTCGTTTTTGTTCAAATATAAACTCTCCAAGTCTTTTCCATTTTTCCCGTCCCTTTCTAACACCTCGTCAAAATTTTCACGCTTTGTTTCAACTTTTTATAAAGCTGTTTCAAGCAAATCTGCAGCGGCGTTTAAGATATTACCTTTAACTGGTACAATTACTTATCACCTCACAATTCTGGAAGTAGAAGTCCTACGTCCTATGTATGCTAATTCTTTCATAACGTCTGAATAGAATAAACACAGTGCTAAGGGTGAGAAGGGAAGACCAGTGTGTAGAGCACAATCTCTTCAATGAAATGTTAATGGACATTTTGAATTTAATTGTGCCCATCTTTTAATGCTACTTGCAAAAAAACAGAATTTAAAATAGTATTTCAAACGCTACAAAACTATCATGGATCATTATCTCTTGGGGCACATCCGTTATATCTAATTCTATAGACACGTATCCATACACATGACTTTATTGATCTATTTTCGATATGTCCTGAGTAGAGTCAGTTATATGAGAGAAAAAAGGCGCTCGTCTGATGTCTAGGAGAATATCATTTTTAATTTTTTCCCAAGGCTGAAATAATTTCGTTTGGTGGGTTCAAATATTTTGTAGTTCTTTCGGGTTTGCGTAGAAATTCTGCAAGAACCGGATGATATTTGCTTAGAAGTGTGATGATTGTAATGAACTTCCCTTTACTTTCGCTGTCTTCATTCTCCCAGTGTCGTCTTAAACTATTATTAAACTATGAATTACTTGCCTTCAATATGGCTCCTCTTGCCCAATTTGTTTTTCTAGTTCTTCATTTACAGTCTTGAGTTCCATGAACGGCTTAAGAGGTAAACACGCAACTTAATGTAGTTTAGAATTTTCGAGTCTCTCGATTCCACGGCCTATGTGTTTCCAATAACAATATCATTTTATCACTCTTGTTGTTTCAATTGTTTCTTTTTAAAAAGCCAATATGGTTGACGGTAACTTTTAGCCATAGCCAGAGAATAACACAACCATGTTCTTGGAATTTTAAAACCAGACTTTGTAATTTTTTAATAAAAATTTGAGTTAAACAACGGCATTCAGCATGTTTCTTAAATATAACAATTAGCCTACATGAGCCTAATTTTACAATAATATGTATGTCTCCTGTGCTTACAGAAGTTTTATTTCGGTAATGTGCAAAATCAGTGGGACATTTGTTAAATTTGAATCCACAAACCTAGATGTGTTTCGACTGTTACTCGTTCTGCCCCGTCAGCCGAGCTTTCCGTTTGCGGACTACGTGTAAACTTGCCTGAAATGGACACATTTTATCTAAGTTAAAACATCTTTTTTAAACAAGTTGTTGTATTTTTTACAATTTTAGTACATTTAGTTTGAACTTTAGGCAGATTTGCGCACTTAGTTAATATAACGTGTAATTATTAATCTATTAAAATATAAATACCCAAGTAATGTAAAACAAATTCACGTAGCTTGTTTTTCTAGGTGTTGTAGCGAGATGGCATTTTTTTGTCGTCACATGTTTTTCCTAGGTGTTCTTTTATATTTATTTTTGCTCTTCGCAAAAAATTAATTCGGTATAGTTTTATTTTGGCGCCCATATTATAATTGCATACTCCGCCCCTAAGCTACTGGATATCGATTTTTACGCGGCGAAGAAAACAATAAATAGGTAGTCTAAAACGTAATCAACCCAAATAAATAATGTCAAATTATAAAAATTTTACTTAGCTCTGAAGCCTACAAATTAAATAAATAGAATATAGGGAGCAATACTTGGTTCAAACGTAAGAGTAATTGTACCATTTTCGGTCCATTCAAATTCAACTGAAGTGGAAGATTCGGATTTGGAAAAGAAGTCTCGTTACTTTTGGCCGTTTTGATACTTTTTCTTTTAATTCTTGGGCATTCTTACCTTTTTGGCCCCCTCTAAGTGGACTAGGAAGAGATATTCGCGCGATTACTCATAATATAGTAAAGGGCGTAGAATCAGGGGACTAGTGACAGCGGCAGAAGTCCCGATCTTCACTATGCTAAGTGTCCGAAATAGAGATGAACGTAGCTTGCAAATAAAACTCAAATTCGGAAACATTTGGATCGTAATTTGTAGTTTCACTGCCAAATAATGATAATTTCAGTATTCAAACCAAAATTACCTCAATATATATTTTGCTTACGGGGCGCTCATAAGTTCTGCGCCCAGGAGTCACTGTCCCCTCTGCCCCCCTGGGTAGCTATGCTACTGGCACCGATCAAAAATTTAGTCAGTCAGTTTTGAAGCCTCTTAATTTACTGTAGGTATGCTATATGTATGTATTTTATTTTACTACCTTATCATAGATACATTATTACTGGTTACGCACAGAAAACCGAAAGCAAAGTTGATTAGCGAGTGAGATGCATAAGAGCGAGACGGTGTGAACGTAACCCAAGCGGGCGCCTAGTCTGGTAAACATTTATCGGCCATAGGCGCCATCGCGCTATTTTCGTTGTATATGTACTTAACTTTTGTTCAAAATAAAGTTGCCGTATCTATATTTACTTTTGCCGGTGTAGGCCGGTGCGACGGAATCGACTAGTAATCGTAGGTTGGGTCGATACGGTGGATAACCTCTAATACGATGACTATTGAGCAGATGTTTGACTTGCCAAAGTCAGAGTAATTTATTTCCCAACAGGACAGTATTTGAATGATGGTAGACCAAAAAAAAAGCAAAGCCTACTTTTAACTTATTTAATTTACAATTATTGGTCAAAATAATTACTCAACTTTCTCAAAAATTTTTTCAACCCTAGTGTTGAAAAGTAAGTAAAAATAAAAGACCTACTGAAGATTCTATATGATCGTACGAAAAAAAGAGTACAGGAGTTTTCCTTGTTATATGGCATGCTTTTAAAAGCATTATTTGAAGGAATACAAAAAAACATCATTTTTTATACCTTCATTATTAAAACACACTTGATATAATTCGCTTGATTTATAGATTGCGTTGCTAATATAAAAAGATAATCGTTATTTAACATTAAAACTTCTTTTTAAGTTTTCTTTCAGTTATATTTTTCTATTAAAGTAAACCATGTCTTTTAAATACCCCCATAAGAAATTATCCAGTGGGGTACGATCAGAGCTGTTTGCTGGCCAGTGAATGTGTCCGTGGCTCCCTATTTATATATTATACTGATTATTAAGGAAATAAATTGCGGGTTGTATATTATGGGGAGGGCGCCATCTTGATGTCAAATAATCTGTTTATACTGGCAAATCCGAATGTTGTCCAAAATCTGCTTTACTTCATACCTTAGAAAATAGCGCGCTCTACTGTTAAATTTCCCTCAAAGATAATGGGTCTCTTTTATTGCGGCTTATGAATTTTATTTTCTTCTGATAAATAATGGACTAGCCTAATTTTATAAGGATAATATCCATATTTTTGTAGGGTAGTATAAATCTGTAGTGAAACATCCGCTATTGAGCAATAAGGATGTACTAAAAAAATAATGGCAAAATGCAATAAAATATTTAAATCTTCTTATGAATTTTCTTTACAGTTCCTCGTTTTCCTTCGGAGAGTTTTTCTTTCTGTATGATTTTTAACAATATAATCTACTGCTTGATAAACCTAAAGCTAAACTTATGTTGAACTTATAACTGAACTAACAGGAAACTAGATATTTTAATTTGCGATATAGAAATAATTTTATGTGTCTTCTATCTTCTTGCGGGGCCTGTACTGAAGGCATTATGTTTGATCGCTATCAAGCAGCAAAGCGGTAATACTAACATCATTATTTCAACCAAATGAATTTAAATTAATATTGATGAAGAGGTAGATTTTTTATAATCCCATACTCTAAATCACATGCTATCTCAAGTCTCAATATGGAAGTATTCTCTCTACAAACGGAACATTTAAGAGCCAAGAGTAGCGAATGAATCTATTGAGGGAAAAGTTTGTATTACATTTCTTTTAAGGCATGGTTGCTGTCTAGTAAAAAACTTCTACTAGTATTTGTTAAAGTTTGACTCAAGCTAGTTTTTTATATATTTAAATATACGCCCGCAGTTTTAGTCACTATTTACTTTGACATGATTGTCGGGTGTTCTTGAAATATTTTTACCTAGACGATGTTTATACTGGATTTCGCTTTTGCAATAATGACATGATTGACGAATTTTATGGTGTGAAAGTTATTAGCAGTGTGATTCAAAAGCTTCCTATGAGCTTTTGATATTTCTATATGGTGAATTTAAATTAACTGTTCTGTTGAAAAGTTGCTAAATTATGGTGTTTTGATGATTAGGTATTGTGTCTAAGAATATGGTGTATTTTTTAAAATTAAGAATGCTTGTATGTGGCTATTTTGAGATGTGTATGGATTTCTGTATTATTATTATTATTATTATTATTATATGCCAGGAGGCTCATAGTATACTCCTGAGTATTTTATTTTGCAAAGTTTGAAGTCTTTTAAGATACAGGGATAATTGTGTTTTGAGCTTATGATATATCGGACGTGTATAAGCTATAAAGGGTGGGTGCTAGTGGGAAAAAAATTTAAACATTTTCTTAAAAACTTAAGGCGTGACACTTCATCACACTTGAAATAAAGAAAATAAAAATAAGAAAATATTCAAATTTTTAAAAGTTCTCAGTGACCGATACTTCCGGGCAAGGTTAAATTTGTATTAGGTTTTGGAAGGACCACTATGATGGATTTTTTCCGGGCTTTAGGAAAATTAATTATTACCGCGTAAATATTATTTACTGTCTCATGCGGCAACCAAACTTCCCATACGCGGATGCGTAGCTCTAATAACCGGATGTTTATGTAAATAAAATCGGTGATTTTCCGCGTATTATCCCTATAAATTATATGGTCCCAGTTTCATATATCGTAGTTGTTTTCGCGCTTGCCTTTGTCTACAAGTTTCAATATATGAACACCGTATCTTAAATACAATGACTTCGAATAAAATACTGTCGACTCTCAAAGAAATAAAAATGGAAGTGGTGAATGTGATAGATCGAGAAAAAATATCAGTTCGTGCGCTGGCAAGAAGATTAATATAGGGAAAACGCAAGCCCCAGATATCGCAAACAATAATCTGGACTTAACGTGAATCAGAAAAAGGGTTTTCTGTAAACTGAAGGATTGAATATAGATATGTTTTGAATGTTTTGCGAGTGCCAGAAGTCAGAACATACTAAAATCGAAAGAGTTAATAAAGGCGAAGGGTAAATAAATTTACCAGTTTTAGTGCGTCGTCGGACGGATGACTTCAAAAGTGGCAATGTGAATCAAAGTGATGTCACTGTGTTTATGAAGAAGTTTCCTTTTTGTTGTTAGATTACCAGCCAGAATACATTTACAATGCGGACGAGAGGACTAGTTTTTTGTGCGTTACCAGATAAAACTCTAACTTTTAAATCTAAAAAATGTTCATGTGGATAATTTCCGAAAGAACACTCACAATTTTGTTTTGTGCAAGCATAGCTGGACATAAAGTAGAGTTGATAGTGATCGGAGAAGCAACTAGACCCCGAGCTTTAAATATCGTTGACATTAAAAATTTACCAACCATATGGAAATCAAACAGAAATGTTTGGATGACACGCGAAATTAAGGCTGTTTCTACTGGATAGAAAAATGGGCATTCAGAAAAGAAAAATGTTGTAGTAAAAAAATGCGATTTTTTTACCACCTAATACACCTACGTTTGCCATCCCTTAGAACAAGGGATCAAACAAATTTTTATATTTTAGTATCGAAATCAGATTTAGAAACATGTTTTATCAAAAATGGAAATTGATAAATCGACATCAGAACTATCAAACGTATTAGAACCATTATATATTATAAAAACAGCGTGAGCATGGGAAAACGCTAGTTCGAATGCCATAAAAAATTGTTTAAAAAACGTTGGGTTCAAAAAGAATGAGGGTATTTTCACTTATTTTGATCAGGAAGATGATCTACCGCAGAAAGTATAGATTACTTTCTGCAACGTTGAGAACCACAAAGAAACTAGGACCTACATGAACAAAAAATAGATTGCTTTAGAAACGTAGATACCAATATACTGACGGAAGAAACAATCGACATAAAAGTTTGATGAAGACGCGAGTGAAGATGACGACAAAGATGAATTGGATGACGAAATGCCTAATGTTATGAAAGATGACCATGCGCTAAAATCCTATGAAGGGGCTTTGGGGTTGGAGGACCATTTAAAACCATTTGCAAGAGATGACTACATTATCTTTCAACATATAAAAAAACCTTGAAAGTCAAGTCGCAAGAAAAAAGGTAAACATTGCGACAGTCATCTATTTTAAGTTTTCTTCAGTTTTGTTCCAAATAATTTTGCCTACTTTATTCACATTTGTTTGTTTTATACCAGTATGTATTTGTTGCTTTATTGTTTAAAATAAAGTCAACGATATTTTTAATATAAATATATATTATATATGGTAAAAGCAAAAAATTATTACTTAACCAACGAAAAAGAAGATTACCAATCTTATGTATTTTTTATATATGTACATCGATTACTCTGCGATCATTTTACCAATTTGGATAAAAAAATTTTGGGAAGACCCCTAGAACAATGAAATTTGGCCAACTATAGACACGTGTTTCTGACTTAAGGTCTTCATCAGAACAGTCAACTAGTTGAGAGACGAGTACAACTAGCGCCAAAATTAATACACAAAACCACCTCTACTATATAATAGTTCAAACCGCGTTAATTTTTTCCTACTTTCGATTTAATTACTCTTGGGTTCTGAGTTTCGCCGCAGGCGGCAATATGTTGCTCCGTGGTATCAAGTCCGGCGAAGATTTCGAATGTTCTCTTGGTAACCACAAATGTCGGTTTTGCTCCTGTTGGTGACTCTGGTGTGGATTTGTGTATTAAATTCGGCGCTAGTTGTATTCGTTTCTCAACTAATTGACTGTACTGATGAAGACCTTAAGTCAGAAACACGT
This sequence comes from Kuschelorhynchus macadamiae, assembly GCA_030620095.1. Lineage (NCBI taxonomy): Eukaryota > Metazoa > Arthropoda > Insecta > Coleoptera > Curculionidae > Kuschelorhynchus > Kuschelorhynchus macadamiae. The sequence continues at coordinate 260,131 of JAUTXW010001616.1, forward strand.
GTCTACAGATGGCCAAATTTCATTGTTCTAGCGGTCTTCAAAAAAACTCTTTTTCTACTATATAATAGTTCTAACCGCGTTAATTTTTTCCTATATATATATATATATATATATATATATATATATATATATATATATATATATATATATATATATATATATATATATATATATATATATATATATATATATATATATATATATATATATATATATATATATATATATATATATATATATATATATATATATATATATATATATATATATATATATATATAAATATATATATACATATATATATATATATATATATAAATATATATATTATATATATATTATATATATATATATATATATATATATATATATATATATTATATATATATATATATATATATATATATATATATATATATATATATATATATATATATATATATATATATATATATATATATATTTTATATATTTCCGCCGAGAGAAAAAAAAGTCTAAGTCTAAGGATTTTGGTTACTTCATGAAAGGTCCCATTCTGTCGGGCTTGTAATCAGGTACTATAAAATTATCATCCACCGCCGGACGTGGGCCGTGCAATTTCGATAAAGACCCATCCGACGGATCAGCAGCAGAGGCGGCCGGCGCACCGAGAGGTGAGGGGCCTTCGCTAATTACAAAAGAAGTCGGTTCGGTCGCCGCGAAGAGATAGCGCTGGCGCCGCGACCGTTTCGTTGGGTGGCATTAGTCTCATGCGTTGAAACCCAAGATCTTCTTTTGTTTCATGAAAGTAAAACAGAGGAAGTCGAATGCTGGACATTTGGCTTTCATTTATACGTACAATTATTAGTAAAAGAGCAAACGGCCTATATTTATTTATTGTTTAAAAGTTCAATAGTGACACCCATATACCAATCCGGATCAATCATCTCAATTAAAAACTACCTACCTATAAGCTTAATGAGCAATTTTGCCAAAATACTTGAAAAGTACTTAAAAAGTAGATTAACTGATCATCTTAAACACAATATTTTATCATCTAGCCAGTTCGTGGGGGATGCATTACCACGGATGCTATGCATAAATTAATTACAGAAATAGTTCGTAAAATTTACTTAGACAAAAAATACACTGCGGTCTTCTTAGACCTTGTGAAGGCCTTCGACACTGTGCCCCATAACAACCTCCTTCAAATATTTTTTAATTGTGGAATTAGAGGCACGGCATTTAATCTATGTGAAACTTGGACACAGTTCAAATGGGGCGACTTAATAATAACCCCGACAGTGATAGTAATAGTAGTAGTAGTAGTAGTAGTAATAAAAATTAGTGTGCCACATGGAACGGTATAGGGCCAATTCTGTTTTGTTATATACATTAATTATTTGCTGTAAATATTAATAAATTTACCATCCCGTTCACAGATGATATCGTGATGGTGTTTAGGAGGTCATATTTGGGAGCAAGTTGAAAATAAAACAAAAGCAAGACAGCTAACTGTTAGAAATTGGCTTTTAACTCATCCATTATTCCTAAACTACAGTAGACTACTAGTGTACGGCAATCGTACACTAGAAGAAGTAATTCATACAAAGTACTTAAGGATCACCGTGGATCAATTTCTCAAACGACATATATAAGTTTTATTTACTGAGAGAATTTTTAGGCAGGCAAACTTTAGTTATGGTCTATAAACCTCTTGTATAATCATTAATTAGCGGTGTGGGGCGAACTTTATAGTAACGCTTTAAGTAAAGTAAACATTATTCCATAGCATTTTTAAAAAATAATATACTGAGCTGAAAAAAGTAGACTTCTCTCGATGTTTTACTTATTTTTATAAAAAATCAAGCATCTAAAAGAACATTTCTACGGAAATAATAACAACTCCACAGATGCATTAAAAGCATGAAACCTAAGTTTTCTCGTACATCTTGAACAAGCCATCTCCGTACATAATTACAAAATATACCAGACATACAATATTATATGAAAAATGTATCATTCGTCACCACATGCTAAGGAAAGCCACCAAAATCTAGTCCTTATTGGTATTGCCTTGGATTCTACCACTCTTACCCATGTGTAAATCATCATTGTTTACCTTTTCCTTATTGTCATATATTCCTTTGATACGTCGCCGCGATCCAACATCTAAATATAAAATGCTTAAATTGTGCGGATCCTGATATTACTTGACCATTTAACCACGACTTCGCCAATATGATGTCTTCCTTATTATGTGAATTAAAATCATTAACTGTCTCGAAATCTTCATAGTATCTGAAAAGCCGCCATATGTGTAGGTAGATCGTGGGTTGAGTTAGCAATTCCCGATAAATTTTCTCTTTTTTCATCTTCGGGTTTATTTACACATTTGTAAAACTTTTTGTGGGTGTGCACACATATTTACCTATGTTCGAGTTGTTCGTAAAGTGCTTTTCACGAAAAATGGTTCTGACTGAATAACTACAAAATACTACCCGGGTCGATCGCACTAAGTAGGCAATGTAGTAAGGGATCGAACCACAGATATTTATCTATTTAATGCAGATTTGAATCTCTGAAGGAAAACAAGTAATGATACTAGTGCGATAAGTCGGTAAATTCGGTTTTACACACAACTTCCCTCGTACAAAATTCTACAACTGACAACAAACAAAAAATATATGCAAATAATTATTTGGTAATAACATTATACAAATCCTATACACTGGAACTTATTAACCTTTTTTTAGTTTCTAATTTATTTATTATTACTATTATTATAATTACTTATTTCTCATAAAATTATTTAGGTAGTCTACAAAAAAAATAAATTAGGTCCTTATTATTTTCCTCCAAAAAAGAAGGTTTTGTTCCAGGAATTTTACCGAATATTCAAAAATTTTACTAAACCACCATTTTATTTTGCCATACAGGATTCGCATTAAAAATGTACCCGTCTATCCTTGTTTAACACTTGATTTTAGTGCAAAATTACAAGTCAATTGGATAAGTGGTTTTTTAGGACTGACATTTCATTACGCCGCCCTTTTGTTCCGCCATAATGGCTTGCCACAAGAATTTGTTTGTCTCTATATCCACTCTATTTTTGCGAAAATTCTATTCGATAAGTAGTTTCTTAATAATGATTTTTTACCATACTGGATTTTTACCAAAATATAACCATTTCATCCTCATATGACCCTTCATTTTTGACCAAAATAATATTCTTCGAAATACATATCATTTGCCGCCATATAGTTTTGAATATCCATTACTACAGGTTTTTCTGAGGAATGTTTGGTAAAAGAAAATTCTTGAACCATTCTTTAAAAAGTTCTGCTGTTGTATCTTCATGGTAGTATAGGCAGGGGTCTTTAATATTCTTTACAGAAAGCCACAAGACCCAACCGATGACCCAACCAATTTCTGACCCGACATGTAAAATGGTTATCATTTTCCCTTTTATTTGCCGGAGCTTTTATTTTACACCTACAAAAGATTCGGACCACCCTTTGGACGATGTTTCATGCGTGTTAAATCATGTCTCATAGAGGTAAATTATTGGACGATTTTTAGAACGGTACTTTTTTATCTATTTTGTATATTCAAAACGCCATTTTTGTAATCGCTGGGATTCCATAAGCATTGGCTTTTTGTTAATTGTGCAATTTAGGTTTCATAAATAGTGAGCCGTTGCTTGAGTTTCTAATGTAGATACACGTTACTCTTAGTAGATTGCGCAGTCTTTCCGCCTTATCAAGTCCTTGTTGCCTTCATCAAAACATTTGGTGGAACCGGTATCTTTACGTTTCTTTCTTGATGTGATGGGATTTGTCACGATTCTTTTCACTGTAGTTAGAGGTATCTTAGTCAAATCACATGTTTCACTCGCAGCCGCACTAGCGTTAATTCCTGTGTTAAGTAAAGACATAAAAAGATCACTTCCCGCCAGACATTCAATTTTTCAAAAAATTATTTAAAATACCTACTAAAGGCAAACATTGAAAATATTTAAAAATTACCTTTCTATAACTAGTACAACCGAGTCTACAACAGAAGACATTTTTATACCTAGAAATTATTACAATCCGACCGACTCAACTATTTTTGTTTGATTATTGCCAAGCTCTTCTCTACACAATGGAATCGACCCAGGTAGTTTTATTACAGTCATTGAGTCAGAACCATTATTAGTGAAAAGTAATTTACATACTTAAGTATAATTATGAGTGGGCGCACTTGGGTACACGAAACACCTTTCAAATTTTGAAGCCCAATTATTTTACGTAAAGCCATTTCTAAATGAACAAAATCGAGGAATACAAATTATTGATATTGGACATAACAAAGAAAATATTCTGTAATTCATTCAGAGTCTAACAAAGCAACTGAGGGCTAGATTTTCATACAAATAAAAAGCATGGAAGTTTAGAAATGTTCCTAAGTATAGTTACCCCAATAATGGGTTCTTACAAAAAATTGATTAAACTCTAATTGTAAAAATGACTAATCTCTATGTCTCTAATTTATTAAGATTCTGGGATATTCTAAAAAGGTTTTTACGGTCCATTCATGAATCTGATACTACTCTACCCACGCGGATGGTGCATGCTTGGTTCGAATAAACAAAGTCGCCGTAGATATAGGTGTTCCTTAATGGCACGACCCAGTCTTTATCGGGGAAGCTTTTAAGATACATCTAAACGAGAATGAAGGCGGGAAGTCGGAAAGGTTTTTGACAAAAAGTTAAAAGCATTTGGAAATAATCGAAGAGATAAACAAAAATGTGACGATTAAATGGTAATGTGGGAAAAATATGTGCCATTGTACTGTATATAATTATATTATCAACATTCCTAATTTACAACGCAAAAAGACAGTCTATGCCAAGGACAATTTTCGTCCATTTAACCACATTTTATATCTCACAACAGAAAAAAATAAGAACTAAATGTTTTACTTTTTCGCAACGTAAAAAATATATGCACAAGACCAACAAAAATATGTTAAAAATAATTTTTGTATGGGTATATCTTCCTTCTGTTAGTTTTTAGTACAGAGCGAGGAATAAAAAGGTGATTTTTTCTGAGGCCCCAAAGAAAAATTACGTTAATACATTTAAGAAAGATATTATAAATGCCAACAATTCTCATTAAATAAAAAAGGAGGATGTTCTTCATTCGACCCTGTATGTTTTATAGTTCAGGGTAGTATCGGAATGGTCCCAAGGATCCTATTAAAAAATTTTGAAAACCCATCTCACCGTTTCAATCAATATCTGCGTATGTAAAAAAACCGCAACAAGCAAAATATTTTTGCCTAACCTATGTATAAGCAAAACATAAAACTAGCCAAATATTTAACTTATTCGTGGAAAAGTAGATTTACAAATTCGTAAATGTGTCTGTCAAAAGGATCATGATAAGCATATTTTAAATACGTAGGTAAACAACATTTTATTAAATACTGTACTCACGGATAAAATGTTCAAAAAAGTATCTTCCGGAAAAACGAAGATACTTCGGATATTTACAGGTAACATTATATGTTTTGAGGTTGTTACTTCCCCAATGCTTGAGAGATGTCTATCAGACAACCAAACCAAAATAGCAGCAAACCAAGCTCTTTTGAGGAATTGCGTTCAAATATTTGTCTGCTAGTTGTCTTCAGTGTTATAGAAAAGTTTGCATATTTCCCGATATAGAAATTTGTTACAAAAAAATAAAATTAATCCTGACGTATAATCTGGATTTACAGCACTTCCACTGGAGTTTTGAATGCATATGCAAGTGATTTGGACGATGGAAAAATACTGCTAGGGCGTTTGATACCATAAATCACGAATTATTTTTGTGTCTTCGCACTTAACGTAGGTTATAGAGGGTAGTACTGAGGGAGAGAGCATGATTTTTGTGTTCGGTGATCTCAACGCAGAGGTCAGGATTTTAAATCTATATATATATATGGTCACCATCTTAACGTCGGCATCGTAGAGAAAAAAAATCAGAAAGTTCAATCAAAACTCATGCTATGGATTTGTCTACTCAATTAGCAAATACGATCACATATCTGATCCACTAATTGAGCTTAAGTGGCTCAATATGTCCAACAGACGTAAACTCCAATTTGGATTATTTCTCGGATTATTTGTACATAAATAAGTGCTGGTTTTCCAGCCTTTCATTATAACTCTTGTTCACGCAAAATAGAAACACCGTCGACATGGCATCCACTCGACAGTCCTATTTAAAAAATGTTTTATTTCACGAGCAGTTCGTATGTTTGCTACATTGTATTATGTATTGTATCTACTTTGTTATCGTTTCTTGTATTTTGTATGTTTAACTTTTTAGTGAACAGCTTACGATAATTAGAGCAGCCACTGTTGATTATATGTAAGGGTAGCAATTAAACGCTAAATACCGCTTTCACTGGCTGTGTTTAAGTTTTCTTTTATGTTTTCATATTGTTCTCACCTTTGGCACATTACAACAAATAAAAGACGATTTATTAGTATTATATTAGCCATTTAATCACTCTGTATGGGTTGTACATTTTTTAACCCAAATGATTTCCATTTTGAATAAAAATTAGTGTATTAAATTACATTGTTCGTCCGAACAGTGCTTATATTAATAAATACTATATCAATAAATATTAAGGTGTGGGCGCAATAATTTATAGAAGAGACAAGAACGTTAGCGCCGGATTTTTTTCGTCGGCCGGACAAGCCCCTCGACCCCTCCAACGTCGCCGCCATAGCACAAACAACATTTCACACGAAAACGTTCGTAATATTTGCATATAAATCATAACCTCAATTCGTGGGCCCACTAGCAGGAATTTTCATTCATTTAGTGCCGGCTGGCGCCACTCGCCCACCGCGGCACCTTACCTTTTACGAAAATATCTAAATATGAATGTGTAGCCGTCCGTCATTGCCGATGAAGACGCTAATTATACAATTTACGAAGAAAAGATTTGCTTTAGTCGGTCACTAGCGTTTTACTTTCCAGATGTGATTTTGTCTTAGATTATTTCCTTCCTATCAATTTTGACCAATCAAGAATTTGTACGCCATATTTAATTATCAAGTGGGAAAATTGCCTGACATAACTGTCGCAGTTTTACCGGAACAAAATCGAAAAAATACCATTAGAATGAAGTAATTATATTATGTTTTTTAGTTTAATAATTATTGTATTCTTTCTGTTGTTTTAAATAAAAACATTGTTATATTATGTATTATTTTCCGAAAAATGTTCAGAAATGGTGACATTTTTGATATTTTTGAAAGAAAAAATCAATATTTACTTGCAACTAGTCATTGCCAGGCAACGGAAAATAACTGTTAGGAAATATTTATTTTTATATTGTAACGAAAT